>JARSSU010034309.1:0-30337 GCA_029619165.1 Eurosta solidaginis
CAACGAATCACATCCCAAATTTGCTAAGTGGATGGCTTTGAGATGATTGATTTCATCTATTAGATCCGTAGAAATATCGATGTTATTAATCGTGCAGTATGCCGCTGCCTTTTCTCTGAGTTCTTCTTCCGTCAGATCCTGAGATCTAAAAAAACTAAATTTAATAGCAATGCCATTTACGTCTTAGAAACGTCTTGTCATGTTATCAATCAAGCAGTCCAAAAGAACGTAACAAACTTCCTGTTGGAATTGAGTTTCGGAATCACACTCAGGTGATCTGCCAGGTAATTCATCGAACTGGCGCTTTCTTGTCTTCCTTCTTTTCTTTGCGATGGTATTCACAACTCCTATACTCCCTGCCAGAATCTTACATTCTCGAAGTATGATCGACCATTGATCCCTGAACATCTTCAACTCATCAATCAGGATACGTATATTTTCTGTTTCCACGTCCAGTGTAATTTCTAGCTTACAGTACCAGATTTCGATGGTTGACTACCGTCAATACTTTGAGCCAAATGGGGGCTAAGAGGATACACTCAAATTTCCCCGTATATGCTTCAATACCCTCCAAATCCGTTACTGTTTCTGAACTCAGATTCAAAAGCTTGATTTCATCAATAGCTTTCTTGGGGAATGCGAGTTGCGAAAGGTTTCACACTATCCACACGAGCAGACCATCGTGTATGTGACATTCTGTGCAAGGAGCAATTTTTTTTTCCTTGAGAACATCCTATCTCTGAGGGCTTGCGCTAAAGACATTATACAATTTCTGCATAATACCGAAAAATGTGATGACTTCTGCACAATATTCAGCAGTTTGCACTCCACATAAATTTAAACTATGACAATCACAAGGTGCAAATATTGCCAGGGAGTTATCTCTCAGGATATGACTCTGCGCTCCTTTGTAATGACCGCTCATATTACTGCCATTATCATACCCTTGCCCACGGCAGTCATCCAGTGGAATATTGTGCTTTTTTAGAGTGCTGCGAATCAGCTCAGCGATAGCTTCTCCTGTTTTTGCGTTACAATCGACAAACTCTAAGAAGGGTTCTTTGATTTTCCATTTTCCGGAGTCCATGTCTAATAAAACATAACGCAATATAAAAACAGTCTGCTCAATTTGCGCCGAATCAGGGGCTGCATCCACTATTACTGTGTAATACTTGACAGACTTTCTCTCGCTTTCTATCTTTCTAATTACTTGACTTGCACAGATTTCTATGAAACCATTTTGTATTCCATCTAACAAATAATGTGCTTGGAAGCGATTCTTTATCTTCACCAAATGTTCATGCAATAGGGGGTCATAATTGCTGATCAGTTCCAAAATACCAAAAAAGTTTCCATTTTTTGGATTCCCTATCAATGAATTATCCCCTCTAAATGCCAATTCTCTTTCTCCAAGAATCAAAACAACATAAAGAATTCTGCGAAGTATCTCTCTCCAGGGAGCTACTTCATTTTTAAGGGTGTTCGCTAAGCGAAAATCCACTGAACTTGCATTTCGAATTCTCATTTCATATTGGCGCCACTCTATATAGCAAGTTTTATGATTCTGACTATTTTTATGGTCAGGAATTTTGTCGTGTAACCTTTTCCAACCTTTTTTTTATAATAATCTGAAACTCAACAAAAGATGTATGTATCTATGAAATCATAGTTAGAGTACTGTAAATCCTGCTTTGCCTTGCCGGGCCCCCAAAAACCTTCCGGGACGCAGGGCAATTGCCCTGGCTGCCCCCCGTCTCCGCGGCTCTGAATGTTGCTGCTCAAAACTTGGTGCACTTGTCCCAACTCTGGTTTTGTGGCGGTTTGGAAACAGATAAAACTAATTTGTGTACCCCTTTAACTTTTCTGTGTTTATTCATTAAAAAAATACAAACATAATATCACATAGCCGTTCTCAATTCACTAACACAATTAAGCTGTACAAATATATAAACAATTCATACGGAAATTTGCTTTTCAAAACAACCAAATATTTTCTTTGTGCCCATTTCCTGATATCTAGAAATTTCTACTTGTTTTTTATTCACACAGTCCCCTAATGTATAAATAGCGCCCACAAAACTTATCTTGATTTATTTAGTATTTAAAAAGCGTCTGTAAAAGTCATAATCTAAAATGTAGTTACAATATAATTTCCCACTACTGCTGGTCGCGTTAAGCTTCCCTTTAACCTACACGAATGCGGAATTTCGCGGTTGGGGTAGCAGTTCTAGCAGTTCTCTGAATACAGTGGATACATCATTTGTGGTGGCAATATACATAGACGGAGAATATGCTTGCGTTGGATCATTGATCACTTTGGATCTCGTGGTTACATCTTTAGAATGCCTGATGAAAAAAGAGAGAATGAAGATCACAGTTAAAGCTGGTGCAAACAGTATATCTAAAGAGGCGCCGGGGGAAATTCACCAAAGGAGTATTTCTATTTGTGAATATGACGCGGAAGGGAAAGGTGTATATGTAGGTTTAATTAAAGTGTTGTCCCCCTTTGAGAAAGATTCAGTAGGAACAATACAACCTTGCAGTACTGAATTACAAAAGGGCAAGAAAATGCAGGTTAGTGGATGGTATTCACAACATAGTAATGAAATTTGTTCTACTCTCGAAATAATACCAGAAAAGAGCGAGTGTCCTATTTATTACTATAATGGAGGAGTAACAATGATTGGTGGATATGTTTTAACAAGTGAAGTAGATACTGGAGCACCAGGCGTTGTGGACGGAACTCTTTGTGCTGTGGCAACAACTCGTTACCCTTCTTCGTCACCGTTTTTTATAGATTTATCTATGAAAAGTCCTGCTTTTTTATTTATAGATGAAGTTTTAACCTTGCAAAGAAGTGTTGTTTTAAATCAAATACTATCATAAAAGTATATAATACTTCTAAATTAATAGCACAGAGAGGGTGCACTCGCAAACATCAGAGTGCTGACGTATTTCTATTAAAATGTTTTCGATTTTCTTTTCCATGAGGAAATGTATCTAAATAATAATTTTTTATTGTAAAACTTAAACTGCTATAATAAAAAAATACTTCGTGAAATAAAAACTCATTGCGCACATATTATTGTAGCAATACCGGAGAATTACATATATGACTGCTGTGTGGAACATCGCCTTCTTTCGGCAGAAAGCTCCATTACAGAATTTTTTGTATAAATGTCCCAGCTCACGTCAAATCATTTTAAAATTATGCAGACGTTGCACGTTTTCGAAATGGTGGCTGAGATAGGGTGAAATTCTACTCAGCAGTCGAAATGGCGATATTTTTATTGTATTATCTACGAAGAAATGTTGATGATTGCAATTTAATAAAAAGCGTTGGTTATATTCAATGAATGTGTGAAAAATTAAGTTGTTACTTTCTTTACTGACTTCAACCAAACTCATAAATTTGTTTCTATTTCAACAATTATAAGTTTGACAAAAAATTAATACTCTTCTCCTAAAACTCATTGAAATATGTACTTATCGCCTTTTATAAGATTAAACAAGGTAAAATTGACATCTCTCCAACCTCCTAATCCAGGGTGCTAGGCATGGTCTCTATTGGATGAATTGCAGGCAGGGAGTATTTTTGGAACGAAGCCTTTCCCATACCGGACCTCTTCGAAAAATAATGATGGCCTTATCACTGCCAGTGGCGCTGTTGTATCGGATGGGTTTTATCCCCACTTTTAACATTAGACCGCTGAGCACGCCTTGTTGGACAGGAGGTATTACGACCACGATGAACTCTAAAAATTCTAAAGTTAGTAAGGATGAGATGTAGAAAGCCATGGCGTCGCAAGCTCGGGGGGGGGAAGAAATCGCTACCAATGATGATTCGGACGCGGATAGCGATGATAATATGCAATCAGTGCGCTCGGTAGAGGAGCAGTCTACCAGCCCGGACAAAGTACTAACGTTAACCTAACCAACGACTGGAGCGATCGCTTAGCATGGGCCAGAGAGACCGCCCTTCTGTGTAGCGCAATCCTTCAGGTTGCAGCGCAATATATAGCTTCTCCAAACCCAATTGTCCACCTCACCTATCCGCGGCGAATCCTCTTTCACTAACAGACGAGGGTCCTCATGGAACTTTTGGGTGGAGAGGGAGGGTAGCCTGAAGGTTTAATGTGGCCACTTAGATTGTTCCCGGGATGGTCGGGCTAGCACCTTAATGGTGCTGTGATACCGGAGCGTACCGGATCTGTATCCGGCAAAGGACCATCACATCGATAACACTCCCCAAAGCCTTCGGGGAGCAACCTTGTCGCTACAACAACAACAACAGTGCCCCGAGAGGTAAAACGCAGCGATCGGCTAAACCTGATAAGCTTAAGAAACCCTAAGGCAAAGGACTGGTACAAATTACAAAAATGTGTATCAGGAAGTCTTGGGCATACAAAAGAGATTACCACCGTTGAGGAGTTGGAGGAGTGCAACAACTCTGAGAAGATTCAAAGGGAAAGTAAAGCCACCATGGTGGAGTTGATTCTTCATAGAGGGAAGGTAAACGAGATTCTTTAGTTGGCAGAAGTTGCGGAAAACGAGCAGTGCTGAGACCAATATAGAGATCTGTTGTGGATCTTTAAAAGTGAAAGCAACATCGCAAAAATTTCTGTGCGGATATAGAATGCTCCATCGAAACGGCGAGACTGAGGAAATTCGTATTAAAGGGAGATGCGGCCCTCGCACTGATAAAACAGATCCGCGGGGAATGGTCACACAGTAGTGAAGATTCCCCTGAGGCACTACTTAACACACACTTCCCATCAGAAGATGATGTATGTTGGGTTAGGTTAGATTGGCCACCGGTGTGAGCGCCACTGCACTTAGGCCCATTGTGATACCACGAAAGTGGAACGGATGTGCCCCCTCTTGCAAGTTCATCAGCCATCTCATTACCCGGTATTTGCGAGTATCCAGGCACCCATACCAGACTGAGGGAAGTTTGCTCAGCGATCTCATTAAGAGATTTGCGGCACTTCTCTACTGTCCTGGACTTACATGTGACCGATCCAAGCGTTTTTAGTGCAGTCTGGCTGTCAGAGTAAATACAAATTTTATTATAGCCGTGAACAGCATTCCTCAGGTGATCAGCGGCCTATTTATAGCAGCCACCTCCGCATGAAAGACCCTGCAATGATCGGGTAGGCTAAAGGGTAGATTCCACCCTATTTGAGGTGCAAAGACCCCGCTGCCCACATTTTAACCAGTTTGGAGCCGTCAGTATATATCTGCAGCCTACCGATAAGGTCCGGCCGCTCCTTCGACCAATAATCCTTATCCGGAACAACAACCACGTACTTCATATCGAAAAATACAGTCGGATCGCAATAGTCCGCCAAAGGCGAATCCAGATTCTTAAGAATGGTTGCATGGCCAACCACATTGCCCCTGCATCCGGATAACTCTCGCAGCCGTAGAGCACGAAATGCCGGATATTGCTTGGCCATTACATGTATTGGCAGCACATTAAAAAGAGTATCCAGCACCTCCGCAGTGGTGGTGCGCAGAGTGCTCGCTACGCAGACTAGAGCACTTCTTTGTACCTTCTGGAATGCTCGTAGGTTCGATTTTGTATCTAAGGTCATCTACCAGACCAAAGCCCTGTATAGAAGGATTGGTCTAAGAACAGCAGTGTAGAGGTACAGAGCAATATCCGGCGAGTCTCCATCTTCGTCCGTTCATCTTAGTCCCCATCTCCTGAGCGGTTTCCCTCCAGGGTAGTTTCCTATACAAAATTACTCCTAGGTATTTGGCAGAGTCCCTCAGCGTCAGTGTCGTACCCGCTAGCAGCGGCAGCTTCAACACAGGTATCTTACAATTCCTAGTGAACAGAACCAGTTCTGTTTTGGGCGAATTGACCGATAGACCTTTACTACTGGGCCCAGTTCTCCACCAGTCTCAGCTTAGTTTGCATTAGATCGCATAGTGTCTGCGGAAACTTCCCGCTAACTAACAGGGCGAGGTCCTCTGTATATGTGATTATCTTGCTGCATCCGTCCTTCGCAAGAAGAACCAAGAGCCCAAGCCGATTAGTGTATCGGAGAGGGCGTAACGTTGTTGAAAGCTCCCTCAATGTCGAGGAAAGCTATGAGTGTGAAGTCCTTGAACGCCAAGGATTTCTCGATCTGGGAAACAACTGCATGCAAAGCCGTCTCCGTGGTCTTACTTTTCATGTACGCATGCTGGGATGTCGATAACTCTCCCTCCAAGGACTCCCTTAATGCGGTGTCCATTAACCTCTCGAGTGTTTTCAGCTGGAAGTATGTCAGACATATCGGTCTTAACTCTTTAAGGGTCGCGTGACAAATCCCTCCAGCTTTTGGTATAAAGGTTACCGTTGAATCGTTCGAACCACATGGAATATAGTTAAGAGCACAAACTCCTTTGAAGATCTTATACAACCACAAACTAAGCTCGGTTGTTTTCTGGAGTTGTACCGGGGCTAATCCATCCGGCCCTGGTGCTTTGAAGGGCTTGAACGACATAATAGCCTATTTAACTTTACCCATAGTAATGAACTTAACCTCAAACGGTTCGCCAGTATGAGTTTCCCTTCAGTTCATTTCTTCATCACTTGTACCATCAGATCCTTGCAGGCATCCAGGGACACTTTTTGGAGCACCAGAGAGCACCTTTCTGAGCCTGGATCCCTCAGACACCGTCTTCATTTCGTTACAAAACTTCCGTCAGGAGGTCCTCTCCGACGAATTTAGCAGTTTCTTCTAATCCCCGAGCATCATTTTGTATGCATCCCATTTTTCAGCCTCCCTGGAGGCTTTAGCAAGATTGAATGCTTTCCGACAAGCCTTGCGTAGATTTTCTAGGTCCGCGTTGCACCACGGTGGTTTTGTTTTATCCCTAGATTTTTTCTAGGACAGGCCTTTTAAGAGCCTCCCCGCAAGCCTTCGTATACAAGTGAACCATATTATACAGTTCTGCAGAGTTGTGGGGAATATCAACAGTAGATCCTGAGAGCCTCTTTTGAAGCTCCTCACTATAGATACGCAACTGGCGTTTTTTGGGTTTCTATGCCACACAGTTCTGAGCCAAGGTCGAAGCGAACAAATCTATGATCCGTAAAAGAGTGGTCTTCAAGCACCATCCAATTTTTAAAATGGATTCCCCGTTGCTCGAGATCAGGGTGATGTCCAGAACCTCTTGCCTGCTCCTAGTAAAAAATGTGGGTACCGAGCCCCTATTGCAAATCTTAAAGTTATGATAAATAACAAAATTAAAGAGTGACTCACCCCTCTCGTTCGTGTCCCCGCTGTCCCACGCTTCGTGTTTCGCATTGGCATCTCCCGCTAAGAGTAGTGAATCCTTCGCCACCCGAGCTATCTTGTGGACTAGCTCCGTCTGAGCCGACACCTCATGAGGGAAGTAGAAGGACGTCAGTGTAACATTCTTACCACCGACCCTCAACGTCAAAGTAGTAGAAACCTCGCCGCTAAACTGGGGGAGAAAAGGAAAATTTATATCAGATCTTACCAAGATACAAGCTCTTGGTTTCCCACGTGTGGCACGACTTACCAATCTCAGTCCTGCCACCTTCAGTCCGAATATCTTATGCCCTACTACCCAAGGCTCCTGGATAAGGAATACGTCAGCCACCCCACTGGAAAACTGGAGCAGCAGCGCAGTGGATGCTGCTTTACACATTACAATGGCG
Source organism: Eurosta solidaginis (assembly GCA_029619165.1). NCBI lineage: Eukaryota > Metazoa > Arthropoda > Insecta > Diptera > Tephritidae > Eurosta > Eurosta solidaginis. The sequence goes on from JARSSU010034309.1 coordinate 7,682, forward strand.
GATGTTTATTTGTAGGACTTGCACTAAGCCGAGCACCGACCGCATGTCGCAGTTGTTATTGTTGTTGTAGCGATAAGGTTGCTCCCCGAAGGCTTTGGGGAGTGTTATCGATATAATGGTCCTTTGCCTGATACAGATCCGATACGCTCCGGTAACACAGCACCATTAAGGTGCTAGCCCGACCATCTCGGGAACAATTTATATGGCCACATTAAACCTTTAAGTCTAAAGCCCTGAGCATCGCCCCAGGGTAGAACTCACCAAACCTAGCCACCGCCTGTTGGTATAAGTCGGCTGACCTCTGGTTATGGCAGGCCACCAACTTAACTTGCCCCTGGTACCAACCCACCTCTTTGCAAGCAGATGGAGGTCCAGACATCTCCCTTAACAACGCAACTGGAAAACTGGCCATTTCGGCCCTTATCCAGTCCAATTTATCTTTGAAAACCTGCTATTTCCCAGGGTTACATTCAAAGACCCCCACAAGGATGCTACTTTTGGCAACCTCTGCGACTGAGGGGCCTTTGACCTTAAACCTCTTGGGAGCGTTCTGTGCAACCTCCATCGAACGGCTGCGCTTACCGGAGGCCTGTTTCTTCACCGGAGCAGACTTCTTAAAGTCGGGCACTAAAGATTTCGCCTACTCGATTTCCGTTCCCAACTCCTCAACATCCCCAGGCAACGCCATAGAGAGCAAATTAGGGACTTTTTCCATCCTTTTCAGGATTCTTATAGCCACGTGCCTATGCCTACTGCGCGTCTATGAGGGAGGTGGCGGGAGGGCCGCTCCCCTTGCTAGCAGCTCCCCGGTAGAAAACTGCCTACTGAGAAGGTTTCTAGCAGAGTCATCGGGTCCAGTCGCAGCCCCCAAAGCTCCCCTAGAGGAAGTGATGGGCGATGTGAAAGTCTCCGGTGCCGCCTGAAGCCTTTGCGCAGCACCCGCAATACCTGCGCCGTGGCAGGTAGAGGGGCCCTGCATCGCACGAGCTCCCAGATCGATGGGTGTTACCCCTTCCGGATTTTACGAGTTCCGGCCTCGTTACAATTATTTTATTTTTGTTTTTAATCTCCATCACTGAATCCCACGATTTGCAGAGAACGGGGTCGTGCACCCCAGGCAGAGTTCCACTATACCTGGGGTAAAGCCAAATTACAACTGGAAGTGGCCTGGTTCCCAGAGGGCTCCGTTAGCGACTGGGCTATTTGAGGGGGCCGCCAGCCAGGCTGAACATCGGCACGGCAATGCATAAAACCACCGGTCCGGTCCCCACCTTGAGGCCACGTTCAAGATCCACTACCATATGCCACAGCTATTAAGGAGCTAAGGCACTAACGGCACTGATTCCTGAACTTAGCTAGCACTGTCCTAGCGGGGTTACTGTAGTGACTATTATCAGCCGGCACCCTCTAGAAGGGTTCAGCCCTAGGATTTTCTCCAGCCAGGAGATGATGTAACAACGTCTACATTCATTATATGGAGCGAGAGGTGCAAGGATTGATGAAAAATATCAAAATTTAATAGGCAGTGAAATCTTTTGCCATGTTCATACTGAAAGCGGGAAAAATCAGTCATCTGCATATGAAACAACGGCAGGGCCATTAGTTGGGCATATATTTTGTTCAAAACCCTGGAAAGATTTAAAGATGCGTGTATTAAATCAAATATGAATGAGGAGTTAATACTTTCAGCACAACATACTTACACCAAAGAGTAGCCAATCGATACTGCATTGCATAGGATGGTCATAAATATAGAGAAAGCCCGGAACACCAGGAATATGCTCTAGGTGTTTTTATGGAACTTTAAACATTATTTCGAAGCGAGTAAACATGGACTGTCTCAACTCAGTTAAAGTTCATCCCGCCTCTACAAAATTGATCGGCTCGAAGTTAAGCTGCAGAGTGATCACGTCGCAATGGGGTCTAGGCAACAAAATCTGTTCCGTTGATATAATATAGCATTTCAGAAAAAGTATGTTTCTGAAATGCTGAGAAGTTTTCCATTGCAGAAATACACTCGGAGAGCTGTCTAAACAAATGCCAAAAGACGGCCACCCTTCGAAAACTTTTTTGAAAGTATTTTTATGTTGATATTTTCGGAATTTGATCACAGGATCTCGGTGGGATATGTGTTATATATTTTCAAGGTTTTTTGTTAGTTGCACCTTCAACAAGACCTAATACACAATACTAAGGAGGCAGATCCCGCACCAGCAGGATGGTTTGCAGCCTTATTTCAACACATACATATCTGTGCGGGCAGTCCACCATCGAGCTGTGGCCTGCGTACAATTGCTCAAAAAGTTTTCCCTCTGAAGTGGAAGCATTTTCTAGACATGGGCAACCAGGTCTCCGTTTTATATGCCAATTCACGCCTGTATTAAAATTTTAGTATTTATTATTTATTTATTAAGCCAATTAGAATACAAAATCTTACAGGCTAAGTAGAAATATGTGGTAACAGTAGGCAAATTACTAGTATAAATAAATGGCTTAGTTATAAAAAGGTTTTATTGTACCTAAAAAGCGCTCTTTTGAGCAAGATCAATCTATTTACAAATAATTTAAAATTCTATTAAACTCAATCAAGGTTCTAGTAATTGGAGCATTGACTGCATAAAGAGCTTTGAAAAGATGAACATTGAAGAATTTAGATTTCCTAAGCGCCCTGGCAGGAATGTTTATGAAAATCCTCTCAAGGAGCATTGGGCAGTCAGTCGCACCGCGAAAGACGTAAAAAATAAACGACAGCGACAAAATTATTCTCCTGTTCTGCGGTGACTTTAAATTAATCAATAGGCATCTAGCTTCATAAGTCGGAATGGGTTCAGAGAAGCGTAAGCTACGCAAAGCAAAATATAAGAATACTTTCTGGATCCGCTCGATTCTTGCAATGTGGTACTGATAATACGGCGACCAAATGAAACAGGCATACTCAAGTTTAGAGCGCACAAACGCTGTATACAAAAGCTTTAGCGTATAAGGGTCAGTCAACTCCGAGCTATGACGCCTAAGAAATGCAAGCATGGCATACGATTTCGAGATGCAAAGGTTAATGGTGTGCGAACATATATGTAATACTTCTATATTGCTACAAAAGGCTAGGTACATTCCCAAATATCAGAGTGCCGTTATATTGCTGTTTAAATGTTTTTATACTCAGTTGAGCAGAGCTCACAGAGTATATTAACTTTGATTGGATAACGGTTGGTTGTACAGGTATAAAGGAATCGAGATAGATATAGACTTCCATATATCAAAATCATCAGTATCGAAAAAAAATTTGATTGAGCTATGTCCGTCCGTCCGTCCGTCCGTCCGTGAGTAAATTTTGAGGTATCTTGATGAAATTTGGTATGTAGGTTCCTGAGTACTCATTTCAGATGGCTATTTAAAATGAACGATATCGGACTATAACCACGCCCACTTTTTCGATATCGAAAATTTCGAAAAACCGAAAAAGTGCGATAATTCATTACCAAAGACAGATAAAGCGATGAAACTTGGTAGGTGGGTTGAACTTATGACGCAGAATAGAAAATTAGTAAAATTTTTGACAATGGGCCTGGCACCGCCCACTTTTAAAAGAAGGTCATTTAAAACTTTTGCAAGCTGTAATTTGGCAGTCGTTGAAGATATCATGATGAAATTTGGCAGGATCGTTACTCTTGTTACTATATATACGTTTAATAAAAATTAGCAAAATCGGAGAAGGACCACGTCCACTTTAAAAAAAAATTTTTTAAAGTAAAATTTTAACAAAAAATTTAATATCTTTACAGTATATAAGTAAATTATATCACCATTCAACTCCAGTAATGATATGGTGCAACAAAATACAAAAATAAAAGAAAATTTCAAAATGGGCGTGGCTCCGCCCTTTTTCATTTAATTTGTCTATTATACTTTTAATGCCATAAGTCGAACAAAAATTTACCAATCCTTTTGAAATTTGGTAGGGGCATAGATTTGATGACGCTAACTGTTTTCTGTGAAAATGGGCGAAATAGGTTGAAGCCACGCCCAGTTTTTATACACAGTCGTCCGTCTGTCCTTCCGCTCGGCCGTTAACACGATAACTTGAGCAAAAATTGTCATATCTTTACTGAACTTAGTTCACGTGCTTACCTGAACTCACTTTATCTTGGTATAAAAATGAACGAAATCCGACCATAACCACGCCCACTTTATCGATATCAAAATTACGAAAAATGAAAAAAATGCCATAATTCTATACCAAATACGAAAAAAGGGATGAAACATGGTAATTGGATTGGTTTATTGACGCGAAATATAACTTTAGAAAAAAACTTTGTAAAATGGTTGTGACACCTACCATATTAAGTAGAAGGAAATGAGAAAGTTCTGCAGTGCGAAACAAAAAACCCTTGAAATCTTGGCAGGTATTACATATATAAATAAATTAGCGGTACCCAACAGATGATGTTCTGGGTTACCCTGGTCCACATTTTGGTCGATATCTGGAAAACGCCTTCACATATACAACTACCACCACTCCCTTTTAAAACTCTCATTAATACCTTTAATTTGATACCAATATCATACAAACACATTCTAGAGTCACCCCTGGTCCACCTTTATGGCGATATCTCCAAAAAGGCGACCACCTATGCAACTACCACCACTCCCTTTTAAAACCCTCATTAATACCTTTAATTGTATACACATATCATACAAACACATTCTAGAGTCACCCTGGTCCACCTTTATGGCGATATTTCGCAACGGCTTCCACCTATAGAACTAAGGCCCACTTCCTTTTAAAATACTCATTAACACCTTTCGTTTGATACCCATATTGTACAAACGCATTCTAGAGTCGCCCTGGTCCACCTTTATGGCGATATCTCGAAAAGGCGACCACCTATACAACTACCACCACTCCCTTTTAAAACCCTCATTAATACCTTTAATTTTATACCCATATCAAACAAAACACATTCCAGAGTCACACCTGGTCCACCTTTATGGCGATATTTCGCAACGGCTTCCACCTGTAGAACTAAGGCCCACTCCCTATTAAAATACTCATTAACACCTTTCGTTTGATACCCATATTGTACAAACGCATTCTAGAGTCACCCCTGGTCCACCTTTATGGCGATAGCCCTGAAAAGGCGACCACATATACACCTACCACCACTCCCTTTTAAAACCCTCATTATTACCTTTAATTTGATACCCATATCGTACATACAAACTCTAGGGTCACCCCAGATCCACCTTTATGGCGATATTTTGCAACGGTTTCCACCTATAGAACTAAGGCCCACTCCCATTTAAAATACTCATTAACACCTTTCGTTTGATACCCATATTGTACAAACGCATTCTAGAGTCACCCCTGGTCCACCTTTATGGCGATAGCCCTGAAAAGGCGACCACATATACACCTACCACCACTCCCTTTTAAAACCCTCATTATTACCTTTAATTTGATACCCATATCGTACAAACAAATTCTAGGGTCACCCCAGGTCCACCTTTATGGCGATATTTTGCAACGGCTTCCATCTATAGAACTAAGGCCCACTCCATTTTAAAATACTCATTAACACCTTTCGTTTGATACCCATATCGTACAAACACATTCTAGAGTCACCCCTGGTCCACCTTTATGGCGATATTTCGCAACGGCTTCCACCTGTAGAACTAAGGCCCACTTCCCATTAAAATACTCATTAACACCTTTCGTTTGATACCCATATTGTACAAACGCATTCTAGAGTCACCCCTGGTCCACCTTTATGGCGATAGCCCTGAAAAGGCGACCACATATACACCTACCACCACTCCCTTTTAAAACCCTCATTATTACCTTTAATTTGATACCCATATCGTACAAACGCATTCTAGAGTCACCCCTGGTCCACCTTTATGGCGATATCTCGAAAGGGCGACCACCTATACAACTACTACCACTCCCTTTTAAAACCCTCATTAATATTGTACAAACGCATTCTAGAGTCACCCCTGGTCCACCTTTATGGCGATATCTCGAAAAGGCGACCACCTATACAACTACTACCACTGCCTTTTAAAACCCTAATTAATATTGTACAAACGCATTCTAGAGTCACCCCTGGTCCACCTTTATGGCAATATCTCGAAACGGCGTCCACCTATGGAACTAAGGATTACACCCTTTTAAAATACTATTAACACCTTTCATTTGATACCCATATCGTGCAAAAAAATTCTAGAGTCAACCCTGATCCATCTTTATGGCGATATCTCTAAATGGCGTCCACCTATAGAACTATGGCCCCAGTCCCTCATAAAATACTCCTTAGTGCCTTTTATTTGATGGACATATCATACAAACACATTCCAGGGTTTCCCTCGGTTCATTTTCCTACATTGTTATTTTCCTTTATGTTGTCACCATAGCTCTCAACTGAGTATGTAATGTTCGGTTACACCCGAACTTAACCTTCCTTACTTGTTATTTTGTATTCAACTAGCGGACCTGGCAGACGTTGTTCTGCCCTAAATTTGGTTTATCTGCATACATCTTAATAAGCGTTTTCCGTCTAACTCTGCCTTCCCCCTCTTATATTTTTCTTAATCCTTTAATTCACTCTCCCTCCGCCTTTTTCGATTCATCTATCTCTATTTCGTCTCACTCTATCTCTTTCTCAGCCTCCTTCTCCTTCCCTCTTTTCTCTTCTCTCAAGTTCTTCTCATTCTCCTTCATCCCTTATTGCCAGTCCCAGAGGTTTGGTATGTATTTTGTTCCAGTCCTATTCCGAGTCCCAGTCCCACTCCGAGTCTCAGCCCCAGTCCTAGTCCTAATCCCAGTCCCAGTCCGTCTTTGGTCTAGTTCCCGGCAAAAAGGATCGTGAATACTAATACAGGCAAAGTTAATACACCAAATTTCAGCCAATCGAATATGACGTACATATATATATATATAGGTATGTGGGTATTATTAATTCGTGTCTTTATTTCGGCTTCGCATGCTTATTTATCAGTTTTGCCAGGTCAATGCGACTAAATCGAATATGACAATGGAAATTACTTTAAAGCTCTCAGCAACAGCTTTCATTTGATATCCATATTACACACACATTGTAGGGGTATCCGGGTCCACGTTTTGGCCTATATCTCAAGACCCTAGTCACCCAGCGATATAAAAATTACTCTGTACTAAAGTACTCATCAACAGCTTTCATTTGTTATCCATATTCTATAAACATATTCAAGGGGTACCCGGGTCCACGTTTTGGCCTATATCTCGAGACCGTAGTCACCCAGGTATATGAAAATTACCCTCTACTAAAGCACTCATCAACAGTTTTCATTTGATCCATATTACACACACAATCTAGGGGTTTCCGGGTCCACGTTTTGGCCTATATCTCAAGACCCTAGTCACCAATAGGTATGAAAACAACCCTGTAGTAAAGCACTCATCAACAGCTTTCATTTGATATCCATATTGTATAAACATTGTCTCGGGGTATCCGAGTCCACGTTTTGGCCTATATCTCGAGACCCTATTCACCAATAGGTATGAAAACTACCCTGTGCAAAAGCACTCTTCAACAGCTTTCATTTGATATCCATATTGTATAAACACATTCTAGGAGTGCCCGGGTCCACGTTTTGGCCTATATCTCGAGAACCTAGTCACCCAGGGGTACAAAAAATACCCAGTATCAAAGTACTCATCAACAGCTTCTATTTGATGCCTATATTGTACAAACACTTCCTGGAGTTACCCGGGTCCATGTTTTGGCTTATATCTCGAGACCCTAGTCACCCGGTATCAAAGTACTCATTATACAAACCTTCCCCGTCGAAAAATACATATACGTACCTATTTTCACAATAATCGGTCCAGTAGTTTTTGAGTTTATCGATGACATACATATAAACATTCATTTTTATATACATATTGAATTTTTTCTAAAAAAAATCATAACTCAAGAATGGCTAAACCGATTTGGGATTTCAAAATCAACTAACCATCATCTCTCATTCCTGTATCTTTCCTAAAAATTTCATGGAAATCTTTCTATCCGTTGTCGAGTTATGGAGTGACAATCAAAATGTACACTTCTTTTTATATATAGATAAACGAATGTACCTAAATTTAAATTTTTTCTTGTCACACTTATGCTTCTACAATCACAAAAATTTTTTAGGCTGTCTTGTTTTGATTTCAAATTCAAAAATCATTGCGAGTATTTTGTATTAGCAATATAGGAGTATTACATATATGTTTGCGAAAGTAAATTTGGAGTAAAAAGTTATTCCCAGATCTTTTATTTCACTAACCCTTGTAAGGGGCGAGTTATATAAATGGTATGGGGTATCAATGACATTAACGCGTTTTGAAAAAGTTATATGAAAACACTTTTTTAAGTTTAAGAGTTAACCGATTGCTATTACACCATGTACTTAAATTATCCAAATCTAATTGCATCAATTCAAAGTCATGCTGGCTGTGAATAAGTGAATAGATTTTTAAATCATCCGCATATAGCTAATGTACGATTTTCAGTTTCTTAGAGCCATTTCGTCTTATTCATATCGTGACTTTAATAACAAACAGTAGCAACAACTCGATGCAGCCGTTAATGACATTAACTGGAGGTTTATTTATCAACTGGCGTCTGGCAATGACCAAATCAACTTCATTCAGAACAATATAAGTATGCTCTTTGAGCAATTTGTCATTCTGGTAACAAAACCTACTAAATCTGAAAGACGTCCGTGGTTTAACGCCTATATTCAGAAATTAATTGAAAGACGTGATAGAGCGTACTCGGTTTGGAAGAAGACAAAGTCAGAAAGTGCCTTCACTAACTATAAGACTTTGAGAAGAGACGTTACTAGAAGTATTAAGAATCATAAACGGAAATACTACGAAAACCTATTCAGCACAGCTATTGGCTCTCAGCAAACCTGGAAGCAGATTCGTAATATAGGAAGCACTAACAAAAGTACGATCACACATGAAAATATAAATGTCAATGAATTGAACCGAGAGTTCGCTAGCTTGCCCTGGAATTAGAGTAATGCAAACTACTCTCGCTGTAGTGCTAGTTCTGATTTTTCTTTTTCTGGTTTTGGTTTCCAGTGTGTTGATGACTGCGACGTTGTCGATTCTATACTGTCAGTAAAATCATTTGCCGTCGGCCTTGATGGCGTTCATCCAAAATTTGTTAAATGCCTATTGAAGTGTTCTAAACACGCAGAAAGAAAACAACACTTTGAGTGTCTGTCAATAACTAAATTTATTAAAGAAATTATTTCTCTTTTATACATAATTTTTTAACCTACACATTCATAATTATCCTAATACTAACAAATTAAAAATATGTACATTTGTAATAATAGTATGCAAAGTCAGCCGATTGCTATTTATGTAAACCATGTAAAAGGTTAGTGTGTGAATATTTGTGTGATTCATATTAACAAACTAGCAATGACAATTTGACATTCCGATCGGCACGTGTATTGACCGGGGTGAGTGACTGAGCAAAAATGTTAAGGTGTGAAGTGACAAGGGTTTCGTATTCGGCATTCAATTGATGTTGGCTTCCCGCTGTGTCGGGTCAATGTAATTTATGTCGCATAATATTGTAATATGATTACGATATGACTGCGTGTGGTCGGTTCATAAAAATGCATTGGCATTGAAGTTTATGATGCATAATGCCGCAAATGTTTTACATAGGTGGGCATGACGCATAATGCTACACTATTGCCAAAAATTCTACCATACCTCACGATTTCAATACAGTTTTAACTACGGCGGTGTTTCCAAAATGCTGGAGAGAGGTAAAAATTATTCCCATTCAAAAGCCCAATGGTGATTTTAGGCCTATCGCTATTTTGCCATTTCTGCCATTTCTGTTCGTAAATAGTAACTCCCTAATTAGTCCGTACCAGTCTGGTTTCAGGAAAAATAGAAGCTGTATCACTGTGCTATTAAATATCTCGGATGATATAAGGCAGAATATGGACCATGATCGTGTTACTTTTCTTGATCTTTTAGATCACTCGAAGGCATTTTCTAACCCAGCTGTAGATCTAATCAAGTCGTACCTCTATGAGAGATTCCAATCAGTAAGTGTGGGTAGTTCTATGTCTGGCCTATTGCTTGTAACTAAAGGTGTTCGGCAAGGATCTATACTTGGGCCTTTACTTTTCGTTTTATATATAAACGACCTACCAAATGTTCTTAAGCATAGCAATGTTCACATTTATGAAGATGACGTTCAAATATATCTAAGTAAGCCATTCGCCTCCATTGAAACTTGCATACGCAATCTGAACGTCGATCTATGCCTATTAAATGAATCACTAGCCCATTCGTAATGGACTATCCTTAAACCCCAGTAAATCGCAGTGCATCGCTATCTATAAGAAAACCTTTGACCTTAACCGCTATCCCAAAGTAATCCTTAACAACACTGAGATAGCATTTGCCGTCACCGTAAAAAACCTTGGTGTTACTTTCAATAGAACATTGACGTGGAGCAATCATATTTCTGCAGCAATAGGCAAAGTCTATGGAAGGCTAAGAGTACTGTGGACTACTCAGCACTTCACACCAGTTAAAATAAGGTTGCTCTTAGCGAAGTCATATTTGATTCCAACGTTACTTAATGGTTGCGAACTTTATGCGAATTGCGACAGTGTCTGTAGTAGAAAACTTAAGGTTTTGTACAATAATATTGCACGCTATATTTACGACATTAGCCGTTACGAACACATTTCCGAATATGCTGTGAAAATATGTTGTGTTCCGCTAGATGATCTACTAAAGTTCAGGTCCGTAACACTCCTACAAAGGATTCTGGTAAATAAGGAACCTTTAAATCTTAGTGAGCGGCTAAAATTCACTAGGTCAGTACGCTTCTCACAAATACTGCGTTTGGCATTCAACTCACGAACATCTGAGCGTCAATTTTTTGATTCTGCGGCTCGTCTTTGGAACACATTACCGATGGAGATCAGAAGTATGAAGGGAACATTGCCCTTTAAAAGAGAACTATTGCGTTATATTGTTAAACAAATTTAAATACTTTAAAATGTAACCCTTTTCTTTCTATATACTTTCTACAATTTCCTACACCTATTTTTCTTTATCTGTTTCAACTACCTACTGCCTTTGCAACCTCATCAATCCTTCTTACTATTAAAATTTAAACTATTTAAAATTTTTTAAACATATTTTGTATCTACGTATATTTACTTTGTTTTAAGTCCAATTGTCAAACACTGTAAATAAAACGTATAGTTGTTGTGTTTGATACCTTTTAAATAAATAAATAAATCACAATTAAAGGTGTCTAAGTTCGGGTGTAACCGAACATTATATACTCAGCGTGAGCTTCAATTGTATATTTCATTTCAGATAAATTAATTCTCTACATAGCACGTGGCACCACCCGTATAAAAAAATGTCTCCACATTTCATCTTACAATAAAACTTGATAAGTGAAATATCATTGATTCAAAACTATTTTTTGCTAATTTATTATTCAAGTCTACGACTCTTTTAAATTTGTTTTATAGCTAAGTTGGCGTGGTCTTTAACCGATCCCGTCCATTTTTACTAGAAATATTTTCTGCCATAAGGAAAATAGGTGTACACAATTTCATTGCGATATGTTCATTTTTCTTCGAGTTATGGCTCCCGAAACATAGAAACTTGCTTAGTCATAAAAGGGGCGGTGCAGCGCCCATTTTTTTATATTTGAAGTTTTTCCTATTTATTGTTATAAATCCACTTGGGAAATGAAATACCATCGATATAAAGCTATTTTTGTAAAGATATAGCTTATTTTATTCGTCCACGACCCTTTTAAAAATCTTTTATATAAAAGTGGGCGTGAAAGCATTCCTTAAAGTAAAGACAACCTCTCTGCCGAATTTTGTTATGACAGGTTTAACGATTTTTGATTTATGATTAATAATATTTGTAAAATTAATTTTATCACAAGTGGGCGGTGCCACGCCCATTTTAAAAAATGTTCCAAATGTTTATCAAGAGACTCAATATCAGTCCACATGTCAAATTTCAACATTCTAGGTGTATTATTTACTAAATTATCAGGTTTTTTGTGTTTTCCAAAATTTTATATATATAAAAAGTGGGCGTGGTTATCATCCGATTTCGCTCATTTTCAATACCAGTCTATTCTGGGTCCAGATAAGCTCGTGTACCAAATTTGGTGAAGATATCTCAATATTTACTTAAGTTATCTTGTTAAGGGCAGACGGACGGACGGACGGACATGGCTCATTCAAATTTTTTTCCGATACTGATGATTTTGATATATGAAAGTCTATATCTATCTCGATTCCTTCATAACTGTACAACCAACCGTTATCCAATCAATGTTAATATAATCTGTGTGCAAAAAATAAAAATAAAAAAATGGCTCCGATAGATGTTTCCCACGAAAGGAAGCGACCTCGTCTGAAGTCTCGTTTGATTGCGAATGGCTTGGAGATTCGCTTTCCAATCCTTACAAAGCTGATTGTGTTGCTCAACGTCAATCGGCAGAGCCTTATTACTTTTGCAGGGAACATAAACTCAGACTGCAACATACAAGAAGCTGTCAAATGCTGCTTTGAAGTCGACGAAAAGAGGTTGACTTATGATTGTCTTATCGCGAGCCTTCTCCAGGTTCTGGCGCATCGTGTAGAACTGGTCCATAGTAGATTTGTTGACTATAAGCTTCAGTTTTGGGCACAATATGCGACATAGAACCTTATACGCGCTATTTAACAGGCTAATTCCGCGTTAACACGGTTTGTGAGATCGCTTTTCCTTGGGATGGGGGTGAGTACACTTAAGTTCAAATCTGAAGGCATGCGCTCATCCCACCATATTTTTCATAACTAGGAGTTGATGCATGATCTTTACCAGACCCTTCGCCTCCGTGTTTAAACAGCTCTGTGGGTATTCCGTCATTGCGTCATTCCGTAATAAATTCGTAATAATTTTTTTTAACAAATGTTTTCTTTTTATAGCGACGCTTATGCAGATGTTGATACGTAGAGGAATCGTAGCTATATGGCGTAACTTGTACGCGTCCCTCATGACGCTACGCCTCGGGTACATCTTACCTAACATATCGGAAAACTGTTGAGCACTTGTGCAAATGTGAACTTTTAAATTTTAGAATTTCAAGACATAAGTACATAAATATGTTTTATACATACATATACATATACTGGCAAGTAAGTCTCTTATGTACATAAGTAAATAAATATGTAATAATTCATTGTTGTATTATGGCACACAATTTTTTCTCAATGACCTAGAATTCTCATACGAGTTTTGATAAGAGCATTTATTACGTGCCTATTTTGTTATTAATTAGAACTCTTCATTTTGTTTATTATGAGGGTAAAATTAGCATTATTAAAAACATAAAATTAACTATCATTACAAAGTGTGAAACATTTTCTATTGTCAATATTCAAAATATGAGTTGTGAAATGAAGTACCTGGCTCGTTTGTGTAAAATTTTTGCAGTTGTTAGTAAGTATTTGGGAAGCAAACTCATAAAATAATTTTCTAGAGCTATTAGGTTGGGCAGGATATATAATTTTGCAATTATCTATATATATATATGCATGTATGTAAATGTGAAAGGTTAAATACCACACCACCGAATAACGCAAAAATCTCAGAACGGTAAAAGGCATAGTTTTTTTCACAACAAATATCAGAAAGTAGACCAGGGGCGACCTATTCTAAATAAAATAGTGTATAGTACGATTTGCTTGAAATTCGGTACCCCTCTTCCGTGACTAGCTCATTATTTGAGAAAGTCTTTTTTTCCCGAAAATGGACCAGAGATCGACCTATTCAAAATAATCTAATATATGATACGATTCCCTTAAAATTCGGTACAGGGTTAACTCTTTGACAGGATAACACTTAAGAAAGCTTTCATTTCCAGAAGTGGGCCAGGGGCCGAGCTTTCTTACTATGTATAGTTCTCTGTGCTAGTATTTATGACTGAACTCCTCCAAAACGACTGTACCGATTTTGATGAAATTTTGTGTGGGGTTTCAAGTTTATTGGAGGATGCTTTAGAATTAAAATTTGGTCTATTATCTTTCTTATCTTTCCAGAAAGAGAACCAGGGCCATCCCTGCCAAACAAAAAAAAGTAATGTGCGATTTGCTTGAAATATGGTGCGCCTTGACTTGTTTATTAATTGCGAAACAATGTTTTCCGGAAATTAGATTTCAGAGCGGCCTATTCGAAACACTCTTAATGATGGAGCAATTTGCTATAATTTAGTATAGGGCTTCCCGTTAGACAAGCTTAATGCCTGTGGCCTTCTCTTTCTAGCAAAAGGACCAAGGTTCGAGCATTAGGCAGCCTTTCGAAAAAGTTAATCTTATACATAAAGACGAATGCAAAATAAGTTGATAACTTTATAACTTAAGATCGTAGATGGTAATCCAATTTTTAGATATAGACGAATATATGAACCAGAGTTCTTTTGTGTTTTTACACTATGGGTAGCAAATGTGTAAGTGAGATTTTTATCAAGAGGCGGTAGTTAAGAAGGTGAGGGAGATAGAAAGTGAGTTATATAAAAAGCTTTAGCAATAAAAAGGAAAATAAGAGATAGGAGTAGGAATGGAGAGGGGGAGAGAGAGAAAGAGACAGATATTAGAGAGGATGAGGGAGAGGAAATAAAAAGGGGGTAGGAAATTGAGATAAGATTGGAGAATATGCGAGGGGAAAATAGAAAAGATAGGAGGCAAGAGATGGGAGCGAGATGAAGAAACATAGACTGAGGTTGACGTAGGAATATGGGAAAAGGGTGAGAGAAAAATTGAAAAGAAGATACGAAGAAAAGACATTCGATCCTCCGGAGAGAGGAGGAAGAGGCAAGAAGATTCCATTTTTTTTTGCAGAAGCTAAAAAAAGCCTCAGATACATCGCACGGTGAAATATTATCGAGCTGGAGAACGTCACAATTATTTATCTGTACCTCAAACAGGACAAATTATGGGGTGTACTCTATTTAAGTTATTAAAATCGCACATAAGAAGGTCACCCTCTCTGAAACAAAGTTTAGTTTGGAACTGTTCGGAGAGGTCGTTCCCAATTCTGACTGAGGTGACGGTGTTGATCATCGCAATTTTATTTAATAGACTATAAATAACAAGTAAGGAAGGCTAAGTTCGGGTGTAACCGAACATAACATACTCAGTTGAGAGCTATGGAGACAAAATAAGGAAAATCAATCTGGGGTAACCCTGGAATGTGGTTGTATAACATGTTATCAAATGAAAGGTATTAAAGAGTATTTTAAGAGAGAGTAGGCCATAGTTCTATGGATGAACGCCATTTAGGGATATCGCCATAAAGGTAGACCAGGGCTGACTCTAGAATTTGTTTGTACGATATGGGTATCAAATGAAAGGTGTTACTGAGCATTTTAAGAGGGAGTGGGCCTTAGGTCTATCGGTGGACGCCTTTTCGAGATGTCCCCATTAAGGTGGACCAGGGGTGATTCTATAATGTGTTTGTACGATATGGGTATCAAATGAAAGCTGTTAATGAGTATTTTGAAAAGGAGTGATCCTTAGTTCCATAGGTGGACGCCGTTTCGAGATATCGCCATAAAGGTGGACCAGGGGTGTCTCTAGAATGTGTTTGTACGATATGGGAATCAAATGAAAGGTGTTACTGAGCATTTTAAGAGGGAGTGGGCATTAGGTCTATAGGTGGACGCCTTTCGAGATATCACCATTAGGGTGGGCCAGGGGTGACTCTAGAATGTTTGTACGGTATGGGTATCAAACGAAAGGTGTTACTGAGCATTTTAAGAGGGAGTGGGCATGAGGTCTATAGGTGGACGCCTTTTCGAGATATCGCCATTATTTATTTATTTATTTATTTATTTATTTAAAGTCGACGCAAACACAAAGCGGTCGACTAATTATTGTAATAGACAGATATATATGTAAAATACAGAGCCATTCTTAAAATTAAAAAATTCAAAAAAGGTACATAGAAAATTTGTATGTTATAAACATTTGACATCGCACTGTATAAGAAAAAATAAAATTAAAATATCAGGCTAAACATAAGAGTATAGCAGTATGTAAAGCAGCAAACGAACATTCAAAGCCAATGCAGTTATACAAATCATTGTACCGCGAGCACCAATGGCGCAGGGGACTGTTTTCTAGCAAAATTTTGCCGGCATAGAGGTAAATGAAAAGGCACAAAATGCCTGGACGCCCTAGCAGGAACCGCAAAATTTAGTTGACTGATTAGGTCAGGGGAGTCAATCAAACCAATGATGAGCTTGTGAATGAACATAACGCCAAGTAATACTCTACGATTCTCTAGAGATGGCAAATTAATTAGAAGAAGTCTATTCCTGTATGGTGGAAGATGAGTACTTGATTCCCAGTTGAGACCTCGTAATGCAAAAATTAAAAACCGTCTCTGGACCGACTCAATCCGATCAACATGGATTTGATAGATCGGAGACCAGACACATGAACAGTACTCGAGAATAGGACGTACCAGCGAGGTATAAAGGATCTTTGTGAAATAAGGGTCATCAAACTCTTTAGCCCAACGTTTGATAAAACCTAATACACCAGTTGCTTTGTTTATAGCGGTTGAAATATGTGTGGTAAAACTTAATTTCGGATCAAAATAACTCCTAGATCAGTAACAATAGATATCCGCTCCAAGGGGTCGCCGTTAAGTGTATAAGATGATAGGACCGGCTTCACACGGTGAAAAGTCATTTGCTTACATTTAGAGTAATTCAAAAAAAGTAAATTTGCAGTACACCAGCTTTGAAATGAGTCCAGATCGGCCTGAAGCTGATTAAAACAGAACAAGTTCGAAGGCAGATATGTGTAACAAAGTTTTACATCATCTGCATACATAAAAACTCTAGAATGTAATATAACCTTTGGTAAGTCGTTAATGAACAGGTTAAAGAGTAATGGACCCAAATGGCTACCCTGGGGCACGCCAGAAGTTACATCAAACGACTTTGAAAGATTGTTGTTAAAGAAAACTCGCTGAGTCCTATTTTCAAGATAACTTGAAATCCAACTTAATAAAGGCGCTGGAAAACCCAGAAGATCAAGTTTGGTAACTAAGAGCTCGTGATTAACAGAGTCAAATGCTTTACTAAAGTCGGTGTAAATTACATCTGTTCGTTTGCAAACTAAAAAACCATTCATAACAAAAGACGTAAATTCAAGCAAGTTGGTAGTAGTTGATCTCCGATGAACAAAACCATGTTGACAAGGTGATATTAAAGAGCTACACAAGTATTGAAGCTGGTATGTAATTATCTGCTCAAAAGTTTTAGGGATAGCGGGACAGGGGTGACTCTAGAATGTTTGTACGATACGGGTATCAAACGAAAGGTGTTACTGAGCATTTTAAGAGGGAGTGGACATTAGGTTTATAGGTGGACGCCTTTCGAGATATCGCCATTAGGGTGGGCCAGGGGTGACTCTAGAATGTTTGTACGATATGGGTATCAAACGAAAGGTGTTACTGAGAATTTTAAGAGGGAGTGGACATTAGGTCTATAGGTGGACGCCTTTTCGAGATATCGCCATTAGGGTGGGCCAGGGTGACTCTAGAATGTGTTTGTACGATATGGGTATCAAATGAAAGGTGGTAATGAGTATTTTAAAAGGGAGTAATCCTTAGTTCTATAGGTGGACGCCTTTTTGAAATATCGCCATTAGGGTGGGCCAGGTGTGACTCTAGAATGTTTGTACGATATGGGTATCAAACGAAAGCTGTTACTGAGCATTTTAAGAGGGAGTGGGCATTAGGTCTATAGGTGGACGCCTTTTCGAGATATCGCCATTAGGGTGGGCCAGGGGTGACTCTAGAATGTTTGTACGATATGGGTATCAAACGAAAGGTGTTACTGAGCATTTTAAGAGGGAGTGGACACTAGGTCTATAGGTGGACGCCTTTTCGAGATATCGCCATTAGGGTGGGCCAGGGGTGACTCTAGAATGTTTGTACGATATGGGTATCAAACGAAAGGTGTTACTGAGCATTTTAAGAGGGAGGGGGCATTAGGTCTATAGGTGGACGCCTTTTCGAGATATCGCCATTAGGGTGGGACAGGGGTGACTCTGGTATGTTTTTGTACGATATGGATATCAACTTAAAGGTATTAATGAGGGCTTTAAAAGCGAGTGGCCCTTAGATGTATATGTGACGGCGTTCTCGCGATATCGACCAAAATGTGGACCAGGTGATCCAGAAAATCATCTGTCGGGTACTGCTAATTTATTTATATATGCAATACCACTAACAGTATTCCTGCCAAGATTCCAAGGGCTGTTGATTTCGCCTTGTAGAACTTTTTCATTTTCTTCTACTTAATATGGTAGGTGTCACACCCATTTTACAAAGTTTTTTCCAAAGTTATATTTTGCGTCAATAAACCAATCCAGTTACCATGTTTCATCACTTTTTCCGTATTTGGTATAGAATTATGGCATTTTTTTCATTTTTCGTAATTTTCGATATCGATAAAGTGGGCGTGGTTATGGTCAGATTTCGCCCATTTTTTATACCAAGAAAAAGTGAGCTCAGGTAAGTACGTGGGCTAAGTTTAGTAAAGATATATCGGATTTTGCTCAAGTTATTGTGTTAATGGCCGAGCGGAAGGACAGACGGTGGACTGTGTATAAAAACTGGGCGTGGCTTCCACCGATTTCGCCCATTTTCACAGAGAACAGTTACCGTCATAGAGTCTATGCTCCTACCAAATTTGAGAAGGATTGGTAAATTTTTGTTCGACTTATGGCAATAAAAGTATTCTAGACAAACTAAATGAAAATGGGCGGAGCCACGCCCATTTTGAAATTTTCTTTTATTTTTGTATTTTGTTGCATCATATCATTACTGGAGTTGAATTTTGACTTAATTTACTTATATACAGTAAAGATATTACATTTTTTGTTAAAATTTGAATTTTAAAATTTTTTTTTAAAAAGTGGGCGTGTTCTTCATCCAATTTTGCAAATTTTTATTTAGCACATATAGAGTAATAGTAGTAACGTTCCTGCCAAATTTCATCATGATATCTTCAACGACTGCCAAATTACAGCTTGCAAAACTTTTAAATTACCTTCTTGTAAAAGTGGGCGGTGCCACGCCCATTGTCCAAAATCTTACTAACTTTCTATTCTGCGTCATAACGTCAACCCATCTACCAAGTTTCGTCGCTTTATCTGTCTTTTGTAATGAGTTATCGCACTTTTTCGGTTTTTCGAAATTTTCGATATCGAAAAAGTGGGCGTGGTTATAGTCCGATATCGTTCATTTTAAATAGCGATCTGAGATGAGTTCTCAGGAACCTACATACCAAATTTCATCAAGATACCTCAAAATTTACTCAAGTTATCGTGTTAACGGACGGACGGACGGACGGACATGGCTCAATCAAATTTTTTTTCGATCCTGATTATTTTGATATATGGAAGTCTATATCTATCTCGATTCCTTTATATATGTACAAGCAACCGTTATCCAATCAAACTTAATATACTCTGTGAGCTCTGCTCAACTGAGTATAAAAATGATGCTGATTAAATGTTTAATCAACTTGTAGTTTATGATTTTTATTGAGTGGCAAGAGTTGGTGTGCAACAAACAACAGAGAAGAAAATATAAAAGTTAAAGGGAGATGTCTCCAACTCAAGAAGAAAGACAAGGGAAAAAGTTAAAACTTGAAACCAAATAAGATAGCAGGAAGAGAAAGGAGATTACTATGGCGCATGTAATAAAGATGTAACGAAAGTGACGAACAGAATTTTGATTTTAGTTGGACATGACCAAAGTTACAGTTCAAGCTTTTAGTTGTGGTTAAAGCTTATTTTTCGTGTTTTTATTTTTCAACCAATTTTAGATTGAATAAATTAAAGCATTAAAGCGAATAAATTAATGCAGTTTTCTGGGCCTCCTTCTCCCAAAGCTTTATATCTTATAGACAGTTTCTGCTTAAGTGTCTTATCCATCTGAAAGAAAGCAAGCTCTAACTGAAGTGACGTATCAGCAGTCATTCACGATGTTTTTCTGTTCCGTCATCTTAATTAGCATTTGCCAGATCTCCTAGAACTCACGGGAGGAAGAAATCGGTTGGGGCCAAAAATGCCTCTACAGTCATGTGCTTTCCGGCACTCCAATATAACTTCGCATATTAAGTTTAGTAAGTGTATTTTATTGAAACGTTAAGATGCTACATTACAGAATTAGCTTTGAAGTAGTTCAGTTAAGTTTGGCCCAATTGTCTTCAATAAAAACTCCAATGCCTCTTCCAAAAAAACCATCAGTAATGCTTGGGAAATATGTGAACGCAGGCTCAGTTTTGAGATTGAGCTGCGGTTACCGTTATGGGTATTATAAGCGAATATGATAACGGTGACTGATACGATTACGGTAACAATTGCGATTGCGGCTACTGCTAAGATTTCGTTGGACTATGTTGTATGTTTTATGACCACGGTAACGATTAAGATTGCGGTCCACGATTACAACTACGATTATTACTATGATTGCAACAACGGTTAAATTATTAGGTGCACGAAAAGGAGAGAGAAATCCTCAACCCATGAATGAAGGCAGGGATAGGAAACAATACGGAGACTGCAAGTTAGTCTTTTTTGTTACATTTGAGGTACGTCTTCAGTATATTTTATAGCTCAAATTGTTTTAGACAACTTGGTTTTATAACAGTCAACAAAAATTATAAGTAATTTGGTGCTTGAGCATTAAAAAATCTATCAGGGAGCAGGTTTACAGTTATGTCTTAAGTAGATTATGTTATTAATGTCGAGCTTCTGTTACGTTATACTACTTTTACAGTTAAGTATGGATTGCGGTTATGATACAGGTGCGGCTGTGGTAAGGTACGTATATTTATATTATGGTAATACGGTCACGGTGATTGCCATCCATTCCCAAGTTAAAATAGCAAAGCATAATATTGAGACACAAAAAATAATCCCATTGTTGATTGCAGCGATATATAAAATATCATATATTAGCCATATTATATTATATAACAGAACATAACATTACGTAACATAACATAACATGGCACAACATAAATAACGTAACATAACATAACATGGCATAACATAACATACCATAAAAAATTGCACAACATAACATAGAGTGGTATAATATATTAAACGTAAATACATAAAAAGCATATATTTGCTCAGATTAGCAGATAAACATGCAAGTAGCGTTAAATGAAATGTTAGGTTATTTTAAGCAAAGTAGTGTGTTTATATATGTTCTGGATCACATTTTGTATGGAAAACTCGGTGCATGTCTCACCCTAAAAACTCAATACTTTTGGTCCAGTCTGTCACCAGTCTGGACTTAGGAATGGGTTCAGTTCACTATTTTCCGCCCAGTCTGGGTTGAGTCTGACGGAAGGAATGAAACCAGGTCTATATTTATCTTGACCTGAAATTTTTACCACCTCTCAAGGTCATTCAACAATTCCGCTAGGTGGCGCATACGTTTTTTCGGTTTGTGTTCTGGCTTATCTTCCGCTAGGTGGCGCATACGTTTTTCGGTTTGTGTTCTGGCTGATCTCACCGCTAGGTGTCGCATCCGTTCTTCTGATTTGTGTTCTGGCTGATCTTCCGCTAGGTGGCGCATAAGAAAAAGCTTAGTGGTGTATAAGAAAAAGCGTAGAGCCTTTACCTTTAGCAGAGCTTAGCCGTAAACATGGCAGCATATATATATATATATATCAACAAACCGCAAAATACATACCGACACAGACACACCCATCCATATACATACTGTCACGGATATTACCACCCCTAAGTTATCCCATCACTAAGGCGATGCTAAGGCCATGCCAAGCAGTATTTACGTTAATAATCAAATCAAGTATACACATATATAAGGCAGCCCAGAGAGATGTCACACACAGATGCATTTACTTATACGGCTATGTGTGCGCGAGAGACTGTAAACTACAAACATTCACATCAATAATTCAATCTTTATGTGTTTACATAAACGAATAAATAATTGCATCTACACATATGTACGTATACGAGCAGCGGAGCGGCAATGCACAAACACATGCATATATCTTATCTCAGTGGTCACAAGAGAGGGCAATAATTTGTGCACGTAGTTGTGGCTGGCGATTTTGTAGCCGAAACAACTAGTAACTTCTGGAAATCTAAGAGCCTAGAAGTATGCAGCGTAAACTATAAAAGCAGTGCAGGCGAGTAAGAAGTAATTCAGTTTGATTTGAGTTGTCAAGCAGTTTGATTAAGACGATATCTAGCGAGCAATAGCAGTGTTATTTTGAATAGTAGAGTTTCATTGAGCTATCAATCAGTGTGGTTGTTAAGCAAGCTATTCGTTGCACAGTTTGTTATTGTGAAGTACTTTAATAAAGGCCATTTTGCATTATTACAAATTGGAGTTATTTATTCAACAGTTTAGTGATTCGAACTTAGCAGAGGATTGCAAATAAGAGGATTTGCAAGCAAATTCGTTACAATTGGTGTCAGAAGAGGAATTGTTGAATAAATTCCGAAGATTGGGAATACAACTTGGACATGGCAAAGTTCAGTGAATTGAAGATC
>JARSSU010034310.1:0-26858 GCA_029619165.1 Eurosta solidaginis
TATTTATAGGTCCTCTGCTCTCTTACAATCGTAGTTCGGCCAGGTTTGCTGGTTATATTACAGTGTCCGAGAGTAACACCTGGAGAACTTGCAAAGAGGCGACAAATCCGTTCCGCTTTCATCATCCTGGAAGGGATTGAGCATGCCGCTCGCTACCTGTAAGCTCACTTTGAAAGGAATTTTCCTTAGGGAAGCGGGTGTGAGATGGAGCAATCTCGTATCCTGCTACTACACTAAGCTCATGTGATCTGGAATGGGATGCGAGACGTACAAGAAATCTCCCACTTCTCGAAAGGGGGGGACATATCTCTGGTGGTGGACTTATAACCGGCCACATAGCATCGGGAAGCATAAACAACGGCCAGGTGCTCCTTATAATGATTACTTGCAGGAGCTGCAAAGACGAAGATGAGATAGAAACAGTCAAGCATTTTCTATGCGTTTATCCGGCGCTTTGGCGCAAGAGGAAGAAATATCTGGGATACCCTTTTTTGACGATCTTTGTGATCTGGCTAAGTTGGAACGTATGAATTCCTGATATTTGCTGAATGGACCTGTTGGTTTGAGTAGGGCAGAGATCCACGTGGTATCACAATGGGACCTTTTGAGTCTAAATGCAGTGGTGCTCGCACGCGGTGGCCACTCTAACCAAACTTAACAGCTGGAGGGACTGCCAACTCCTTGAATCTGTCATGTATGTTTCTTTTGATTTATAGGTAGATATAGATTAGTAGTCGATATGTTATCATTTTTTGTCGATAAAAAAAATTGTATAATGCGTTATCAGTTTTTACTTTTTCTTATCGAAAAGTTATAATTATTTATCGAAATCTTATCGATGTTTTATCAACAGTGGCTCGATGCATTTATCGAAACAATTATGGGTTTACTATCGAAAAGGCATCGATTTGACATAAAAGATAGCTATTATCTATCGCCGAGTTATCGAAAATTTATCAGTACTAGCCTTTTGCACTCCATCGGTGAAACCTCCGCAGCATGGGCCATGTAGCAGGACGCCAGGATAATGCCTGCTTATTCTTTTGCTCAACGGCCACCGCTACGAGATCCTCAGTGGTGTAATAGCAGCATATATGAATGCAGCTGTTTCCTTACCATTACTACAGCTCGCACCCCTCCTTCCGTTTGCGCGTAGTAAACGCCAAACCCGCGCGCGCTAAGTCCAGAAACCTTCCCTCCCGATGAGAGCCACGGCTCCTGGATCAGCGCCACGTCAAACGAACCCTCCTCAAGGGTTAGGAGGAGTTCGCTCGACTGCCACTTTACTGTGTTGGAGGTTTATCTGTAGGACTCGCAGCACCATTTGACTGTTTGTCCCCCTCCAGCACCTTCGTCTTGACGTCGTCGTCCTCCTCTTGTCCTTTTGGTTTAGAGTATTCGAGGCCCCCTTCAGCCCCTCGTGAATGTTGTGCCGTGTGTTCCTCTGTGCGAGTCACAGCACCATTTAGCGGTTGGTCCTCTTCTAGCACGTTCGTGGTGACGTCGGGGGACCTCCACCTGTCTTTTTTTCGCTGGGCTTCTCTTTTCGACTTCGCCCACTTCCAGCGTGTTAGGATTTTTATCCTCGGGACTTCTTTTCCTGAGTCGCATGTAAATTTTGCCAGTGCCAAAGGACATTTTGCCAAGCTGCGTGTACAAATATCCTCCGCCTGCTTGTTTATTTGGAAGATGTAGAACTGACTATCCTCGGTAGGCCTAGATACGGTAAGTACCTTCCAATCCTGTGTCGGTATGTTCGGATTCTGATTCTGCAGAAGTCGCAGTGTATCCTCCGACTTCATCACGCATGGTATCCATACCTTAACTTTCGTACCGTGGGGATTTGCGCTTTATCCACCACCTCAAACCGCGCGTTCGTGCCTTGCCTTTGGAGTTTGGAACGACTTCCTCCAGCCACCGCAAGCTCGCGATGTTGTCGCAGGCTATCATCTTCACACCATTATACCATCCCCCCGATCAAAGGTTGGAAGGGGCTTACTTGGTTGTTCCCGCATCATCTTAAGCATTAAGCTAATAAGCTCCCTTTCCACAGATCTCCACCTTTCAGTAGTCATTTGTCCGAACGGACTGCTACGATCAACCAGCGCCACAGCCAGTGACTGCTTTGCCACATCACTCATCTTCTCGGGAAAAGCAGGAGTCTTAGTGTTATCTCCCTTTGGCACCTCCGAGAACACCGGAGTCTTCGCGTTAACTCCCTTTAGCGCCTCCGAGAAAGCCGGAGTCTTAGCGTTATCTCCCTTTGGCTTATCTCCTACTTCCGTAGTTGGAACTTCCCTCTAACTGGCAGCTTTCGAGGTAGTTGCTACTCGCTATTGGAACCCATCTGTCTTACAGCTTTGAGCCTACTTGTCTTGTCTATGCGACTGCCCTGCCTCGCGGCTCTAGGACTGGGTCCTTTCTGCCTCTTGAAAGCAGGCTTGTCGCCTTCTGCCCGAACGTTGCCTCTTCATTCTGCCATTCGACGCTTATTCCTCCTCGTACCGGTTGCAGAACCGAGGGTTTCTCGCAGCAAACCTTTTGAACTGCCTTCGACCTACTTCTACCGCTTCATGGGCCCATTCCAAGCGCTCGATCTCCACTTCTGTTGGGTCGACCACTGCTCCCAAGCGTTGTACAATTATTAGTGCTGCACGGTACTGCGAGAGAGCTCCTTTACTTCCTCTGCTCCGTACCCTTCTCCACTCTTCTACTCCGTTTTCATTTGTGTGCTTCTCCAACACGGAGTTCATTGAATCAGCACTACTCTCGCTCCCCGAGTCCGACGCATCGCTTAATTCGTATTTGTCGTCCTTGGATTGCGACTCAGTCCTCCTCTTTACATCCTCCTTATTACATTCAGGTAATGAGTTGTTCATCTTGGTCGTACGACCACCTGCCCGACAAGGCGGGCTCAGCGGTCCAGTATTATATACGGGGAAAGAACCGTCCGCCACAGCAGCGCCCCTTACTGCGGTAAGGCCATAATACTTCCCGAGATGGCCCGGTATCGGGAGGCTCCGTTCGAATACAGCCGAATTTATCCCCTGGCTGCAAATCGTCCAATAGGCACGGTCCGCATAACACCCTGGATTAGGGGGTTGGCAGTTCTTGGTCACCGACATCCCGCCGCCCTCCTATGAGGCGAGACGGCGTAGATGTCAGTCCTAAACAGCTCCGCCTCATAGTCGGGCGCTATGGAGTTCGGCTAAGCCCTCACACCAACGACAAGGTGCCTACCCTAGTGAGGGAAGAAGTCTAGTTATTCCGAAAATAAACTCGACGTAAACGGAGCATCTTGATCTGTTAGTTATTTTCAATGGAACCCCGAAATGCGAGATATACTCATGAAAAAATTGTCTGGCAATAGTTGCAGCAGAAATGTCCCTTAACGCATATGCCTCTGGCCAGCGAGTAAACCTATCAACTATAGTAAAAAATAGCGATATCCTCTTGAAACTGGGATACGGCCCACAGAAAAGATAAACATGAAACTGAATAAATGAATGTGCTCGAATCTACTCTTAGGTTTTGCAATTTTACTAATTTGTAATTTTGTATGACGAAAAAACTTTTGACTTCTGACAACTTATGCACCCTTTAGACCACAAGTTAATTTGTTTATTCAAATTTGGCCAAAAATATCTCTTAACTATCAATCCATGCGTAGCCTCGTACCAGGATGTGTGATTCCATGTAATGCATCAAAAATTGTTTTCCGCAAATTTTTGTTACAAATGGTTTGGATTTTTCTCCTGAAACTTCACCCATATTCTAAAACTTAACAAAGGAATTTCTATCAATTTAAGATTTCGGAATGTATGACCAGATATTAATTCGTTAAGTTTGTTATCTTGCTGTTGCTCTCTCTTTATACAACTTTAAAATTAGATCAGCATTTTTAATTGCATCTACCTCAAAACCTCTTAACAATGTGTCAGCTACCATTTTATCTTTTCCTTTAATGTACTGAATATCGTAAGTGAACTGTGCAATTGAACTCAAAGTGCCTCATTTGCTGCGTTCTGTTTTCGAATTTAAAGCAAAGTCAATGATTTGTGGTCTGTATATACCGTAGCGTCCGCCGTGGTGTGATGGTAGCGTGCTTCGCGCCACTACACCGAAGATCCTGGGTACACGCCCCGGGCAAAGCAACATCAAAATTTTAGAAACAAGGTTTTTCAATTAGAAGAAAATTTTTCTAAGCGAGGTCGCCCCTCGGCAGTGTTTGGCAAGCACTCCGAGTGTATTTCTGCCATGAAAAGCTGTCAATGAAAGCAGATGCTGTTCGGAGTCAGCATAAAACAAGGAGGTCGCGTCCCGTCAATTTGTAAGAAAAATTAAAAAGGAGCACGACGCAAATTGGAAGAAGAAGTTCGGCCTAAAATCTCTTCGGAGGTTCTCGTGCTTTACATTTATTTTTTTTTATACCCTAAATTCTCGTCCTTCCAAAAGATACCGCAAATACTTAACGTTTAGGTATATGTGGCTAACAACTTCCTATCGAATGCACTGTACTTAGTTTTTGAAGGAGAAAGCTTTTTGAAATAAAAACCTAGTGGCTCTGATTTGCCCTTGATGTGTGATTCCATGTAATGCATCAAAAGTGTTTTCCGCAAATTTTTGTTACAAATGGTTTTGGATTTTCTCCTGAAACTTCACACCATATTCTAAAACTTAACAAAGGAATTTCTATCAATTTAAGATTTCGGAATGTATGACCAGATATTAATTCGTTAAGTTGTGTTATCTTGCTGTTGCTCTCTTTATACAACTTTAAAATTTAGATCAGCATTTTTAATTGCATCTACCTCAAAACCTCTTAACAATGTGTCAGCTACCATTTTATCTTTTCCTTTTAATGTACTGAATATCGTAAGTGAACTGTGCAATGAACTCAAAGTGCCTCATTTGCTGCGTTCTGTTTTCGAATTAAAGCATAAAGTCAATGATTTGTGGTCTGTATATACCGTAGCGTCCGCCGTGGTGTGATGGTAGCGTGCTTCGCCCACTACACCGAAGATCCTGGGTACACGCCCCGGGCAAAGCAACATCAAAATTTTAGAAACAAGGTTTTTCAATTAGAAGAAAATTTTCTAAGCGAGGTCGCCCCTCGGCAGTGTTTGGCAAGCACTCCGAGTGTATTTCTGCATGAAAAGCTCTCAATGAAAGTCATTTGCCTAGCAGATGCTGTTCGGAGTCAGCATAAAACAAGGAGGTCGCGTCCCGTCAATTTGTAAGAAAATTAAAAAGGAGCACGACGCAAATTGGAAGAAGAAGTTCGGCCTAAAATCTCTTCGGAGGTTCTCGTGCTTTACATTTATTTTTTTTTATACCCTAATTCTCGTCCTTCCAAAAGATACCGCAAATACTTAACGTTTAGGTTATATGGCTAACAACTTCCTATCGAATGCACTGTACTTAGTTTTTGAAGGAGAAAAGCTTTTTGAAATAAAAACCTAGTGGCTCTGATTTGCCCTTGAAGTGTTGTTGAATGACACCACCTATCGCTGTATTTGATGCATCAACATTTAAAGAAAGTTTCGCATCTTTATTAAAAATGGTTTAATAATCGTATATGCAAATTTTTCTTTAATACATCCAAAAGCCTTAGTTGATGTATCGTCCCAAATTGATGTTTTGTCGCGTTTCTTATTCGTTTTATTAATTAAATGGTACATACTGGTTGTGTAGATGTTCTTCTTCGTTTTTATTCGCAATAAGCAAATTATCTAACAAACACAAAGTCTATTACGCTAACTACGTCATTTATAGATCTCTGAAATGTTTGGGCTAAGTTCGTTAGTCCGAAAGGCCTTCGCAAAAACTCAAACGCCCCAAAGGGCGTTGTTATTGCTGTGTTTTCTATATCCTTTTCATCCATTGGTATTTGATGGTACGCTTTCACTAAATTAATTTTAGAAAAAATGCTTTTGTCTCTAAGATTCATATTCATATATAGGAGGGAATGCGACGGTGAATTAATGGTCTACAAATTCCAGTTCTGAATAAAGAATCAAATTAGGTTTTGGCAACCTTGAATTTAATCGGATCTAAACGCCTGGGCTCAGAAAAAGGAAGGTTTTCCTTCAGTAACAAGTCTATGGACCGTAGTATATTTGACTGGTTTCGAATAATCTGGATCAGAAATCAAGAATGGAAAAGATTTTAATAATTTCGTATATTGATTATCTACTGAAAAAATTTTTGGAAGGGGAATATTACAAAAACAAGAGATATTGTTGACTGAAAGACTTGCCAACGGGTCAACTAAACGTTGGTTTCTTAAATCGATTAGTATTCCATATTTAGAAAAAAAATCAGCTCCTATGTTTGGTTTCGCGATATCGGCTATCAAAAACATAAATGCAAATTCACGCCTTAACCATGAGTTAATGTTCAGAAGTTTTTTATCGTATGTGGAAATAGTAATACCATTAGCCGCTGTCAAAATAATATCGAAAGATTTCTTTTACTTACACATTTTGAAACTGGAAGTACCGAAATTTCTGCACCACTGTCAATTATAAAATTTCATCTATTATCCCCGTCAAATATAAATAAGCGACGAGTTGAAACTTCTAAGTTTCCATTGTTCGTGGCTGCAACAACGGTAGAATTTAGTTTGTTGAACTATTGTTCTTTGAAAAAACGCATTCACATTTTCTCGCCCTGTCACCAATTTATAGTAATATCTCCACACCGCTCCTACTTTATTCAAGTGCAAAAAATTTCGATGAGTGCAAAAGTGAACACTATACCTATCCTTACTTAAAGACGAATTGTGTTATATGTATTTGTTGTTGTTTTTGTTTATTAATTTATTTTTGCTCCAAAAACAATGGCAATGCTAATAACCTGGTTGATTTCTATCATATTATAACACTACGTTTTGTGCATGACATAACCTGCAAAATAGATTCTTAAGTGTTCACTTTTGCTCCATAGTGTACATCAAGTACGATTAAATGTGTTAACTGTTGTGAACTGGTGAAAAAGAAAGTGATTGACGTAGATGTCAATCATCACGCTTTCAGTAAAGACTGTCCAGCGTACAAAAAACACGCGCAGTTAAAAAATAAAGTGCGCGTTAGCAACGAGCATTACATGAATTGAACTGTGTATATTTAAATATAAATAGTATTGTTGCTAATAAAGGTGAGCTAGAACGTCTTCCCGAACTTCTGAAACCACATTTGATTCTTTGTTCAGAAAGCTGTTCCACAGATGAAATAACAAACCAAGAGTTACAGATATCAACATATAAACCTTTACGGTGTAATTCACATAGCAGGCATACAGGCGGTGTTTTAGTATATATACATGACTCAATAGAGTATAAAATAGTTTACAATATTATTAACAAAAATATTTGATGTATAATAATAAAAATCAAAAACATCTTTCCCCAGTACCAAATAGGATCGGTATATCACTCGCCTAGTGCGAGTAATGCTGACTTTATTTCATACGTAACGAAATTCTAAACAAAAACTGTCTTACACACGACAAAGTCATCTTCATTGGCGATTACAACATAAATCTTAAAAGAAGCACGACATATAGCAAGCAGTTAGTTGACCTATTTACGTCTTTTGCTATGGTACAAAAAATTGATTTTTATACCCGAAAGACCGATAATACCGAAACAATGATAGATCTGCTCTTTACGAACAGTGAATCCATCTCATGTGAAAAATTGGAAGATCATCAGATTTCCGATCACGAAACCATACACTTCAAAATTAAGTTAGATAGAGAATTTCAAATGAGATCTAAAAAATCTATAACGTCTTGGGAATATTATGCATGTGATAGTCTTGTCAACCAATTACGACAGGTTAACTACTCTGGATTTGAAAATCTCTGTGTCCAAAACAAGCTCTCATTCCTAAACAACACATTATCGAATGCAATGACTACATTAACATACTCTAAATAAATCACTGTGAAACTTATGAACAAGTGGTACGACTCTGAACTAGCGAATCTGCACAAATATAAATTCAATCTATACAAAATATCTCGAAGAATAGGTGAATGGAATGAATACAACCTTACAAAATGCATGTATAAACGTCTTATAAATTTTGAAAAGGCCAAGTATATGGAACAAAGAATCACACATAATGTTGGGGATAGTAAGGCAATGTGGAAGCATTTGAAGAAAACTATATGTATGTCCAAAGAAAATAATGGATAAATAAAATATTGATAAACGACCAACTATATACTCAGGAGAATGAAATAGCCGAGTCGCTCAATAACTATTTCATTGACAGTATAGTCGAAATCAGCTCAAATATCCCAGTTAATAACAATAACGTAGCTTTTTCGGCAGTTCAAAGTACCACCCTTACTTTCAATTTCAGAAGGTATCTGCAAGCGATATACTAGAAATAGTTAGTAAATTCAAAAATAAAATTGGAGGGAAAAACCTTATAACTGAAGGAGTCATAAGGGACTCTATAACATACACGGGATACTTTTATACTCAAATTGGAAATGAAAGTCTAGGCAAAGGGGTAGTTCCTAACCTATGGAAAACTTCAATTGTGGTACCAATAGAGAAAGTCAAGAATACTATAAGAGCTGGTGAGATAAGACCAATTAACACGTTAGCGTGTGATGAAAAGATACTGGAAACTGTAGTTAAAAACCAGCTAGTGAAGTACCTAGATGATAATAAAGTTATTATACCGCAGCAATTAGGTTTTCGGAAAAAAACATTCTTGTGAAAGTGCCTTGAATCTTGTTTTAGCTAACTGGAAAGAAGATCTGAGCAGAAATAAACATATAATAGCTGTTTTCCTAGACTTAAAACGTGCTTTTGAGACTATCGATCAAAATTTATTGCTAAACAAACTTTAGAGCATAGGTGTTACTGAAACGGAGCTAAAATGGTTCCAAGACTTTATCATGGAGAGAAGTCAAAGAACTGTAATTGGATCATCTCTGTCAGAAAAAAGAGAGGTGCCTATTGGACTTCCGCAAGGGTCTGTCCTGGCACCTATACTGTTTAATATCTATATTAATGATATAACCAATTCTCTAAAGTACTGTGATATTAAACTCTTTGTTGACGATACATTGTTGATGCTTAGTTGAGATAATATCACTGAAATATATAGAAAATTACAAGAAGACTTAAACAGAGTATATGATTGGTTATGCTCGAATAGATTGAAACTGAATATAAGCAAAACAAAATTTATGGTTATATCAAGAAGGAATTTTCAAAACAATGAATTACCACTTCTAAATATAAAGAGCGGAGCAATTGACAAAGTCAGTACTTTCAAGTATTTAGGAATCTAAATCGATGATAAACTCAACTTTATTGAGCACATCGATTACACGGTTGAGAAAATAGCCAAAAAGATATATTTCATGCAAAGAACCTGCAAGTATTTAAGTATACGGTACAAGGTAATGGTTTAGAGATCGATATTCGAACCTCACATCATATATTGTCCAACATTATTCTTCACTATGAGAGATAGCCAAATTTACAAACTGCAAAGCAACAGAACCGAGTATAGGGTTATCTACTTTAGTTATATTTACTTTGTTTTTATAAATTATTTTTAAATCATTTTATTTTGTATAATATTTCAAACCGAAAATAAAAGAGTTTTTTAAATATCAACCTGAATGTTGATATACTGGCGATCCCACCAACGATCCTGCACACAATCTGGGAATTCCTACAGTACAATAAATTTATATCAAGCATCAAAATGAAAGAAAGAAATTAAAGGAAAATAAACAAATATTAATAACGCAGAAAGTTAACATCTTACCGAAAATCCAGTTCTAAAAATTCGTTTAACAATTAGCCCAACCACTATAATTTTTAATCAATCAACGCATTGTTTATATTGAATTAACAAGAAGTATATTCCAAAAAACCAATTCGAATAAAGAGTTAACGTTAACTACAATCACTAAACAAACAACAACATATTTCATTCTATATCAAAGATCAATTTTACATACATATAAACAACAGTTTACGATTGACATCAGTGATTAAAGTATTAAATGGTGCAATTTTTAAAACTAAAACCAATGACAGATCAATAATTTCACTACTAGTCGACCATTTTCTTTTTATGAATTTATAATCTACAAAAATATATATATTTTTAATTGATTCTATAACTTTAGATAAAAATTTTA
Organism: Eurosta solidaginis; assembly: GCA_029619165.1. Taxonomy (NCBI): domain Eukaryota; kingdom Metazoa; phylum Arthropoda; class Insecta; order Diptera; family Tephritidae; genus Eurosta; species Eurosta solidaginis. The sequence continues at coordinate 10,183 of JARSSU010034310.1, forward strand.
TTTAAAAATATTACATTTCACAAATCGTGAAATAATAAAATAATAAAATAGTTTAACTATTAGATTGTTCTACTTTATAATTACATTAAATATATTTTAATTATATACACTTTTCCTCCAGTTCAAAAATATATATCATTTGCACATGTAAGTAAATTTACAGCAACAGACATATAAACTCAAATTCATATTTTACCAATCTCATTTCAAATTAAAAATAACAAACAACTTAAAACTTTTTAAATCAAACTAATTACTATAATCAATTTTAAAAAATCTCAAAAGATTTCTTAAAATAATTTTTATTGACATATCAATTCTTTCATATTGAAATTAAAATCATATAAAAAACTCAATTTATGCTCACTAACATAATATAAATCAATGACAATTACACCCTCAAACAACTAAAGGAATCAACTTTTCATTCCTTATCAACAACTTGGACATACATTATGCAGAGTACAATTATATATTGAACATATATTCTGCATAATACATGTTTTAATTTTGAGAAATTGTGCACACACAGTTGCAATATACTATTATCCAACCTGATCCTAGGTTCTTCAATATAATAAATGACAATATTTCTCAAACAACATAGAAATAACACAACCAAATATTAATATACATAAAATATTAATACAACAAGTAAACAATAACAACAACTAAAAATCAGTTATCAAGTATATCAAATCATCAAAAGATTGGGTACTTACATCAATACTAACATAAACTTTTAACGCAATTAACACACAATTCAAATGTTTTTCAAACTACAACACAAAATTCTTACAGTAAGTAATATACACTGTAAATTAATATTTATAAAATAAAATTTTCGCTTCACTAGAGGGGGAGTAAATATAGGGTTATCTACTTTAGTTATATATACTTTGTTTTTATAAAATATTTTTAAATCATTTTATTTTGTATAATATTTCAAAATGAAAATATTGGAAGTATCAAAAAAACATCTTTTAAAAAATATAGTTAAATATTTTCTAAATTCAAATTAAACAAGTAAGAAGGCTAAGTTCGGGTGTAACCGAAAATTAATACTCAGTTGAGAGCTGTGGAGACAAAGTAAGGGCAAATCACCATGTTGTAAAAAGAACCTAGGGCAACCCTGGAATGTGTTTGTATGACATGTGTATCAAATGGAAGTGGGCCATAGTTCTATAGATGGACTCCATTTAGGGATATCGCCATAAAGGTGGACCAGGGGTGACTCTAGAATTTGTTGGTACGATATGGGTATCAAATGAAAGGTATTAATGAGTATTTTAAAAGGGCGTGGGCCTAAGTTCTATAGATGGACGCCTTTTCGAGATATTGCCATAAAGATGGACCAGGGGTGACTCTAGAATTTGTTTGGACGATATGAGTATCAAATGAAAGGTGTTAATGAGTATTTTAAGAGGGTGTGGGCCTTAGTTCTATATGTGGACGCCTTTTCGAGATATCGCCATAAAGGTGGACCAGGGGTGACTCTAGAATTTGTTTGTACTATATGGGTATCAAATGAAAAGTGTTAATGAGTATTTTAAAAGGGAGTGGGCCTTAGTTCTATAGGTGTACGCCTTTTCGGAATATCGTTATAAAAGTGGACCAGGGTTGACTCTAGAATGCTTTTGTACAATATGGGTATCAAACGAAAGGTGTTAATAAGTGTTTTAAAAGGGAGTGGGCCTTAGTTCTATGGGTGGACGCCTTTTCGGGATATCGCCATAAACGTGGACCAGGGGTGACTCTAGAATGCGTTTGTACGATATGGGTATCAAATGAAAGGTGTTAATGAGTATTTTAAAAGGGCGTGGGCCTTAGTTCTATAGGCGGACGCCTTTTCAAGATATCGCCATAAAGGTGGACCAGGGGTGACTCTAGAATTTGTTTGTACGATATGGGTATCAAATAAAAGGTGTTAATAAGTATTTTAAAAGAGCGTGGGGCTTAGTTCTATAGGTGGACGCCTTTTCGAGATATCGCCATAAAGGTGGACCAGGGGTGACTCTAGAATTTGTTGGTACGATATGGGTATCAAATGAGAGGTGTTAATGAGTATTTTAAAAGGGCGTGGGCCTTAGTTCTATAGGCGGACGCCTTTTCAAGATATCGCCATAAAGGTGGACCAGGGGTGACTCTAGAATTTGTTTGTACGATATGGGTATCAAATAAAAGGTGTTAATAAGTATTTTAAAAGAGCGTGGGGCTTAGTTCTATAGGTGGACGCCTTTTCGAGATATCGCCATAAAGGTGGACCAGGGGTGACTCTAGAATTTGTTGGTACGATATGGGTATCAAATGAGAGGTGTTAATGAGTATTTTAAAAGGGCGTGGGGCCTTAGTTCTATAGGTGGACGCCTTTTCGAGATATCGCCATAAAGGTGGACCAGGGGTGACTCTAGAATTTGTTGGTACGATATGGGTATCAAATGAGAGGTGTTAATGAGTATTTTAAAAGGGCGTGGGCCTTAGTTCTATAGGCGGACGCCTTTTCAAGATATCGCCATAAAGGTGGACCAGGGGTGACTATAGAATTTGTTTGTACGATATGGGTATCAAATGAAAGGTGTTAATGAGTATTTTTAAAGGGAGTGGGCCTTAGTTCTATAGGTGGATGCCTTTTCGAGATATCGCCATAAAGGAGGGCCAGGGGTGACTCTAGAATTTTTTTGTACGATATGGGTATCAATTGAAAGGTGTTAATGAGTATTTTAAAAAGGAGTGGGCCTTAGTTCTATATGTGGACGCCTTTTCGAGATATCGCCATAAACGTGGACCAGGGGTGACTCTAGAATGTGTTTGTACGATATGGGTATCAAATTAAAGGTATTAATGAGGGTTTTAAAAGGGAGTGGCCCTTAGTTGTATATGTGAAGGCGTTTTCGAGATATCGACCAATATGTGGACCAGGGTGATCCAGAACATCATCTGTCGGGTACCGCTAATTTATTTATATATGTAATACCACGAACAGTATTCCTTCCAAGATTCCAAGGGCTTTTGATTTCGCCCTGCAAAACTTTTTCATTTTCTTCTACTTAATATGGTAGGTGTCACACCCATTTTACCAAGTTTTTTTCTAAAGTTATATTTTGCGTCAATAGACCATTACAATTACCGTGTTTCATCCCTTTTTTCGTATTTGGTATATAATTATGGCATTTTTTTCATTTTTCGTAATTTTCGATATCGAAAAAGTGATAGATAGTCTGATTTCGGCCATTTTTTACACCAATACAAAGTGAGTTCAGATAAGTACGTGAACTGAGTTTAGTAAAGATATATCAATTTTTGCTCAAGTTATCGGTTTAACGGCCGAGCGGAAGGACAGACGGTCGACTGTGTATAAAAAGTGGGCGTGGCTTCAACCGATTTCGCCCTTTTTCACAGAAAACAGTTATCGTCCTAGAATCTAAGCCTCTACCAAATTTCACAAGGATTGGTAAATTTTTCTTCGACTTATGGCATTAAAAGTATCCTAGACAAATTAAATGAAAAAGGGCGGAGCCACGCCCATTTTAAAATTTTCTTTTATTTTTGTATTTTGTTGCAACATATCATTACTGGGGTTGAATATTGACATTATTTACTTATATACTGTAAAGATATTAACTTTTATTTTAAAATTTGAATTTAATAAAATTTTTTTTTAAAAAGTGGGCGTGTTCGTTCTCCGATTTCGCTAATTTTTATTAAGCAGACATATAGTAATAAGAGTAACGTTCCTGCCAAATTTCATCATGATATCTTCAACGACTGCCAAATTACGGCTTGCAAAACTTCTAAATTACCTTCTTTTAAAAGTGGGCGGTGCCACGCCCATTGTCCAAAATTTTACTAGTTTTCTATTCTGCGTCATAAGTTCAACTCATGTACCAAGTTTCATCGCTTAGTCCGTATTTGGTAATGAATTATCACACTTTTTCGATTTTCGAAATTTTCGATATCGAAAAAGTGGGCGTGGTTACTGTCCGATATCGTTCATTTTTAAATAGCGATCTGAAATGAGTGCCCAGGAACCTACATACCAAATTTCATCAAGATACCTCAAAATTTACTCAAGTTATCGTGTTAACGGACAGACGGACGGACGGACGGACATGGCTCAATCGAATTTTTTTTCGATACTGATGATTTTGATATATGGAAGTCTATATATATCTCGATTCCTTTATACCTGTACAACCAACGTTATCCAATCAAAGTTAATATACTCTGTGAGCTCTGCTCAACTGAGTATAAAAATAAATATTTAAATATTTGGTTAACCACCAAACCGAGCTTTGCGATTTATTCTTAGGAAACACTATGACACACCGATCAGAGATATGCTCGCCGCTCTAAATTGGCTAAGCATTAAAAAGATACTGTTTTATCGTACGATGAAGTTTATTAGAAACATAATAGAGGGCAACTCGCCTGATTATTTGAAAAGTAACATAAAATATGTAAGAAATACTCATTCCGTAAATACAAGAAGAAGGAATGATTTTAATTTACCAGCTTATAGAACAGAAGCAGACAAATGTAATTTGTACTATAAAAGACTAAAATTCTACAATGAATTACCAAATGAAGTAAAATCTAGTAACATAAGGGAATTTAAACACAAATTGTACAATTACAGTAGAACACTGCCATTCTAGTGCAAGGTGGGCAAACTTTCGAATCACCTATAGCATTGCATACATCCCGAGTACTCTACGCTGGCACTAGGAAGCTTTCCCACGTATGCAAAAAGTAGCCGAAGCGCATACTGTAACGCATCACTCAACCTAATAAGTGCATCGCCGTTCAGATGTTGCCTTCGCACTTTTAATACGTTAACAGCGTCAGATGCAACTGGTACAATCCTTGCGTTGGTGTCATTGGTCTGATACCTATCTCTCACTCCATTTGGGCAGTCAATAGACTCTTATAAATAACTTAATTTAGATTATTTATTAATTACTATATATAGATATAAGCTAGGCTTAGTATAAGCTGTAAGAATAAATAAATAAATAAACTTCTAAAACGATTCCTACTTATAGAATGGGGCTTGAATAATTTTGATTAGTTTCTTTCCTAATTTCTGATAATTCTAAAAACAATTTTTCAAAATTTTTGCACATAAGACTAGTCATTTGAACCAAATTAGATATTATGCATTTTCGCTTTTTGAATTTTGAAAATTACTGACAGAAGCGATTTCGTTTTGTTGATAACCTCACACACGTTATCATTCCTTGTCGCAGTATTCAGCTTTTGTATTTTGGTGTCAATGAAATTTTCAGTTCTGTTTTTGTTTTTTTTTGCTATTTTGTATAATTCACCAATATGGATGGTAAAGATGATGGTCAGGGGGCAATTTGAACCAGCGTTGTAATTATTGAGCAGGATCGCCAATTGTAGTAATTACGAATAATTTGATTTGTGAATTTATATTTTTATATTTATTAAATCTTTTCTATGGAACCAAATTTTTTAGAATGAAAAGTGTTGATAATCAAGAATCCAAAATTGAAAAATAAATATTTGGATATATACATATTGAAAATTCAAAGTAATATATTTACAAAGTTAAATTAAATTAATACAATTAATCCATTTTCGGTACTCTACATACTATACCAGAGATTGCCCGGTGAACTCCGTTACTAACGACAAATACCCGGAACCAGCAGTTTAGGAAAGCAACCTCGCCAACTTCGATCTGGGTCCTGTAATAGTTTAAACTCTTACCCTCTTACTTACTTATCATGATATTCCCAATGTATGTATGCCCTGCTTGTAATGTATCCCCACATGACACCAACCATCTTTCCAGCTGTAATGTGTAACCAACGCCTTGACCACCCCTATATCTCTAATCCAAACCTGTTGTAACAGTAAGTCTCCTCGGACTCACGTTACAGGATATTGAAGACAGTTTGTGCGTTCTCGCACCTATAGAATGGGGCAACAAAGCATTGCTACAACAACAGCTTTTCTTGCGTTATTTGATAAAAGAAAAAAATACCGAAACTCTCTTAATACAAATTTAAAATTTAGCGTGGTCCCCTGCCACTTTTTATTTCGTATGGTGACTGACTCAGTACAATGTATTTATGTATGTATGTATGTATGTTCACACGCTTTTAAACATGCATAAAAGGAAACACGAACAGCAGACTGAGCAAATATTAGTAGCGTTCCATTGAGCCGTCGAGCTCTGAATCACGATCAAATCTTATTAGAACGATCAGGATCAGTACTCTGAGAGTTGGCAGCACTTAATCGATGTATACACCATGATACAAAAAAAGTCAAGTGGCTAACGTCACACTAAATGGAACTACCTCCATTTTTTGTATCATGGTGTATACATCGATTAAGTGCTGCCAACTCTCAGAGTACTGATCCTGATCGTTCTAATGAGATTTGATCGTGATTCAGAGCTCGACGGCTCAATGGAACGCTACTAATATTTGCTCAGTCTGCTGTTCGTGTTTCCTTTTATGCATGTTTAAAAGCGTGTGAACATAATAGCGGTTTAGAAACAAATAAAACTAATTAGTTTACGCTTTGTTCTTTTCACAAAAATATAAAACTAATATAATAAGAAATTTCTGTAGAAATGTCATTTTAAAAATCTGTATAAATATTTTGTATTTTTCATCAATAAGGCCATTGAAATTTTAATTAGGCACTTCAAGCCAAAAATTTACTCAAGCTATAATAGGTCGAGTAAACAAAAAAACATGTGCCTTATATAATAGCTTTAACTTAAACTATTAACTATTGTTCAAATTCCTGAAATCTAGAAAGAAACGTTTTTGCTTATTTTATATTCGCACGACCCAATTATGTTTATTTTGACGAGGCGTCCCGGATTGGTATCCGAACGATCTGGTCATCCTACATATGCAAGTGCTTAATTGTTCGAGGTAACCAAAATTTGTATGGACTGAAGCATTCTGGTAGAGCCAACAAACATTATAATAGCTTACAGTGAAATAAAAATACCCAAAAACGGAGAAAAAACAACTACAAAGTACAAATCGATGTTATATATACCAGGCTTCTCCGACAGATTAAAAGGTTCCGACATATATGACAAGGAAAACATCAAAATTGCACATAAACCAGCCTATACGACGAATATTTTCTACAACAACATGAAAAGTAAAGTAGCATTATTAGACAAAAACAACATTGTATACAAAATTACATGCGCTGGAAATGAAAACGATAAATGTAACAAAGAGTATGTAGGTACAACTAAGAATAAATTGAAAACGAGGATATCAGGCCACCGATCTGATATAAAATGCAGAGCAGCTAGTAACACGCAAAAAACTGCACTTGCGGCCCACTGTGCAGAGAGCGGCCATCAACCAGATTTCGAAGCAGTGAGCATACTTCAAACAGAGCAAAATTACAAAAAACGCTTCACTTTAGAAATGCTCCACATAACAAACACACCAATAAACAAGAGACTTAACTATAAAATAGATACCGACGGCTGCTCACATATCTACAGACACTTGCTAGAATCGTGGAAAATTAGTTCAAAGCTACATGGCGAACCGAACGGACGCAGATTAGCAAAGTAAAAATTTAAATGTATGTATGTATATAAATATGAATGCCATTATATACATAGGATGGTTTATTTAGTTATTATTGTTAGTTATTACAATTAAGCTGAATTGTTTATTATTGTTGTAGCCCCCTGATGAAGATCTCCGAAGGTGATCGAAATATATTGGGAAAATAAAAAAACCAAATCGTTTTATTACTTTTGACCTAGAGCCGGCAAAATAAAAACTTTACATTTAAACGTATAAAGGTCGCTAAAATCAAATATTAATTGGAACTACGGAAGGCACGCCGTGAACAAAAGAAACCAACAAGATGGTTTATGCAAAATTAAAAAACACCTACAACAACAAGACAAAACAAGCTATCAACAAGTATAAATCAGAATCCATCCAGATGACAAAGTTGCAGTCCAACATAAGGTTTTTATTAAAATGTAGGGAAGCTAAAATTATACCTAAGTTTTTACAAAACACAACAAAACTAAATTACATATTTACCATTAACAATCACATACCTAAATATATAAGACACATATTGGACAAACACATAAGATTATTTCACAGTAAAATACTAAATACTTTAATTAAATTCAAACACGATATTTTAAAAGTGAAAACAAAAAAACTTACTTATACTAAGGCCACTTTAAGCCAAAATATAAAAGAGGATGATCTGAAAGCTTTTTTCGAGAGTGAACAACAACTCGCACTCACACGTGCCAGCATTTGCAAAAACACGCAACAAGCAAAGCTCGAAAAATTGAGAAGCGCACGAAACAACGAAGCACTCGAAAACAACAACAACAGACATTGGTTTGTAAACCAAACAAAAACAGATTTTCCACCTGATGTTGAGGCGCTTCTTGCAAAAGGTCCAAAGTTTGCTCTACCGGTTGCAAAAAACACTTTCCCTTTATTCAAATGTATAGCGGATGGAGAAGAGCTAATACAGAGCGTGAAAAATAAAGAGGATCAAGAGTCTGCGAGAACAAAACTATCGTTGCTGATAAAAGAAACAGTAACAAAACATAAAACGAACACAGCTGATATTGCCATTAACGATACAGTGGGGCGAACCCGAAAATTTCTAAACCAAAACAAAAATATAGTTATTTTAAATGCAGATAAGGGTAACGTGACTGTTGCAATGGAAAAAAGTGACTACATAGTAAAGATGAATAATATATTATCCGATCTGTCAACATATAGAATATTACGACAAGACCCAACGTTGCGTTTACAAACAAAAAACAATCAATTAGTAGATAAATTAGAGAAACTAGGTATCATTACAAAAAGAGAAAGATCACAAATGACAACCCATACCGCTCTACCACCACGAATATATGGTGCGCCAAAAGTACACAAAGATAATATACCTTTAAGACCAATTTGTTCAATGATTAATTCTCCGTCCTATAATTTGTGTAAATACTTGACCAACGTTTTAAAAAATCTGACTTCCGAATCAAAATTTAATGTAAAAAGTGCAATAGAGTTCAAAAATAAGATAAACAACTCCTGTATATGTGATGATGAACGTCTGGTGTCGTTTGATGTAGTGTCATTGTTTCCAAGTGTACCAACGGATTTAGCTATAGGGACTATAATGACAAAGTGGGATGACATAAAACAATACACAGATATACCAAAAAAGCTCTTTATGGAAATATTGACCTTTTGTATCACAGAGAATAGATATTTTAAGTATGAAGAAATTATTTATACGCAGTTAAGAGGGCTTCCAATGGGATCTCCGGCATCACCGATAGTAGCCGACATCATCATGGAAGAAATATTGAAGAAATTGACAAACACGAGACTACTTAGTAAGTACGTAGATGATGTGTTTGCAATAATAAGGGAGGACGAACTAGAGAAAACAATGAAAACCCTAAACACATATCATAAAGATATACAATTTACCATGGAGCTAGAGACTGAAAACAGATTACCCTTCTTGGATTGTCTCGTATGTAAGAGAGGTAACCAAATAAAAGTAGATTGGTACCAAAAGCCCACATCATCAGGACGGATAATGAGCTACAAATCCAAACATCCGAGAAGCATGATTATAAATACAGCCAAAAACTTTATTGGGAAGGTGTTGGACACGAGTGATGCAGTGTTCCACCCTGAAAACAAAAGAAAAATTGCAAATATACTAAAAATGAATGACTTCCCTCATGGAATTATACGGAGGATGATAAAAGCTTACAGTGAAATAAAAATACCCAAAAACGGAGAAAAAACAACTACAAAGTACAAATCGATGTTATATATACCAGGCTTCTCCGACAGATTAAAAGGTTCCGACATATATGACAAGGAAAACATCAAAATTGCACATAAACCAGCCTATACGACGAATATTTTCTACAACAACATGAAAAGTAAAGTAGCATTATTAGACAAAAACAACATTGTATACAAAATTACATGCGCTGGAAATGAAAACGATAAATGTAACAAAGAGTATGTAGGTACAACTAAGAATAAATTGAAAACGAGGATATCAGGCCACCGATCTGATATAAAATGCAGAGCAGCTAGTAACACGCAAAAAACTGCACTTGCGGCCCACTGTGCAGAGAGCGGCCATCAACCAGATTTCGAAGCAGTGAGCATACTTCAAACAGAGCAAAATTACAAAAAACGCTTCACTTTAGAAATGCTCCACATAACAAACACACCAATAAACAAGAGACTTAACTATAAAATAGATACCGACGGCTGCTCACATATCTACAGACACTTGCTAGAATCGTGGAAAATTAGTTCAAAGCTACATGGCGAACCGAACGGACGCAGATTAGCAAAGTAAAAATTTAAATGTATGTATGTATATAAATATGAATGCCATTATATACATAGGATGGTTTATTTAGTTATTATTGTTAGTTATTACAATTAAGCTGAATTGTTTATTATTGTTGTAGCCCCCTGATGAAGATCTCCGAAGGTGATCGAAATATATTGGGAAAATAAAAAAACCAAATCGTTTTATTACTTTTGACCTAGAGCCGGCAGGATATAAATCATGATGTGCACCTGCTGAGGCAATGGTTCGCTTCTCATAAGCTGATTGTTAGCAATAAGACCAAGCTGATGTATTTCAGCCTCTCAGGCAAGGAAGTGCCAAGCAGTGATATTACTTTTCATTCTGCAAGGTGTATGCGGTATGAACTTTATACTCATACTTGTATTGATCAGGGGTCTCGAGTTGGCTATGCACCTGAATTTGACTGCGACGGAAAATGCTTTAAGATCGAAGTGGTATCCAATTTTAAGTACCTGGGTGTTATAATAGATCAAAATTTGAGTTGGTCGTCCCATATCTCTACTATGAAACAATATCTGTTATCCACTCTGCGCTCATTTTATCGTCTTAAAAAACTATGTTCACGCAGTGTGCTGAAAATGGTGTATTTTGGACTAGTACAATCTAAATTACAATATGGTATAAGTTGCTGGGGAAGTGCGTATAATAGTAAAACTCGTCCGCTCTTAATTCTGCAGAAGTGTCTCATAAGAAGAATATGTAACGCGAACCGCCTATCGCACACTATGAACCTTTTTAAACGGTTAAATATTCTGCCTGTGAGGCACTTGTATTTCTATAAAGTTTTAAAAATATTTTTTATGAGGTGTGGGTATCTACGTAGTCCAATATACCCCACACAAAAGCTAAGAAGCAGCTCACATTCAAATGTTGTAGTTCCTGCTTCTCGTACCACCCTGTTTCGCAACTTCTACACAATAGTGTCGTGCATGGTTTTCAATAAGTTTCCCGAAGCTATACAAAGCATTAGGAGACTATCCGTTTTCTTGAAGGAGGTGAAATTATGGCTCCTTTGTTTGAATCATGATGATATAGAAGTTTTGTTGCGGCCTGTTACGTAAAGTATTTCCCTTTAAAAATTTTAAAATTTAACAAATTTTATAATTAATTAATATAATAATTAATTAATATAATATAATATGTCTTTCACTACCTCTGTAGAATTCTTTCATAGTAAGCACACTTGTAAATTGGAATTTGTTTAATTCTTCAACTTCTGTAAATATCTTTTCTTCATTACATAGATTTTGTATTGCACCCCACAATGTACAACATAGATTTATAGTTATTTAAGGAAATGGTGTTATCTCTGTCCTGTTATTTGGACACTAAACACCATTAACTGTTATCTTTTGCTAATTTTATATACATAAGTATACTTCTGTTTTATGAATTGTGTAAATTTAAGATTGCACAAGATAATAATGAATAAAAATGAATTAATGAATGAATGATTGAATATGCACTAGAGCATCCGATATTTAATATATTTTTTCCACTATACAACCCATAGATTTAAGCTTTGAGTGTGAAAACAAATTATTAAGGCCATAATTACATTATATTCATTTTAAACCATGCTAAAAACTATACATTTTTTATTTGAAAAAGACAAGTACCACAACATAATGTGCAATTGCTTTTTGAACAAAGCTCCTGACAAAAGTAAAATTTTTAATATCAGCCTTGAGACGATAGTTATTTAGTTCAAAACGTTTCTTTTGGTACCTCTACCGACATTTTTGGACTTGTTTTAACTGCCGACCCCTTTGTTAACTATTAGTACTCTAATTTTTTTTAAGTGCACGATCCCATACAATTTTATATGGAAAATATATCCCATTTTCGGCATGTTTTAAAGAACTAATAATACTAACTATAAGTTTGATAATTTGTTTTTACTTTTTTAGTAAAATTTTATGGAGTGATTCGGGAAAAAAGGTTGAAAATAACAAGCAACCTATCATGTGTATACATCGGTTGAGTGCTGCCAACTCTCAGAGTACTGATCCTGATCGTTCTAATGAGATTTGATCGTGATTCAGAGCTCGATGACTCAATGGAACGCTACAAATATTCGCTCAGTCTGCTGTTCGTGTTTCCTTTTATGCATGTTTAAAAGCGTGTGAACATAATAGCGGTTTGGAAACAAATACAACTAATTATGTTTACGCTTTGTTCTTTTCATAAAAAGATAAAGCTTATATAAAAATAAATTTCTATAGAAATGTCATTTTAAAAGCTGTATAAATATTTTGCATTTTTCATCAATAAGGCCATAGAAATTTTAATTAGGCACTTCAAACCAAAAATTTACTCAAGCTATAATAGGTCGAGTAAACAAAAAAACATGTGCCTTGTATAAATAACTTTAACTTAAACTATTAACTATTGTTCAAATTCCTGAAATCTAGAAAGAAACGTTTTTGCTTATTTTTTATTCGCACGACCCAATTATGTTTATTATGACGAGGCGTCCCGGATTGGTATCCGAACGATCTGGTCACCCTACATATGCAAGTGCTTAAATGTTTGAGGCAACCAAAATTTTTATGGACTGAAGCATTCTGGTAGAGCCAACAAACATTATAATAGTTGCGTTCTAATGAAGCGTGATCCAGATACAGATTTAACATATAAATCCAAGAACAACGCTGTGATCGTTATATCTATCAGTTTCGGATGGCTCTGTTGATTTGGTGTTTTGTGGCAAATTTTTGACATCATACCCTCAATACTTGACAGCACTTGCAGACATACATATACACTAAGGCATCCGATATTTAATATATTTTTGTTCCACTCTACGACCCGTACGTTTAAGCTTTGAGTGTGAAAACAAAATATTTCCCATTATCGGCATGGTCTAAAGAACTTATAATACTAATTATGAGTTTGATAATTTGTTTTTACTTTTTAGTAAAATTTTATGGAGCGATTCGGGAAAAAAGGTTGAAAATAACAGGCACATGTGTTCAATCGGTTCAGTTCTGCCAACTCTCAGAGTACTGATCCTGATCGTTCTAATGAGATTTGATCGTGATTCAGAGCTCGATGACTCAGTGGAATGCTACTAATATTCGCTCAGTCTGCTGTTCGTGTTTCCTTTTATGCATGTTTAAAAGCGTGTGAACATAATAGCGGTTTGGAAACAAATACAACTAATTAAGTTTACGCTTTGTTCTTTCATAAAAAGATAAAGCTTATATAAAAATAAATTTCTACAGAAATGTCATTTTAAAAAGCTGTATAAATATTTTGTATTATTCATCAATAAGGCCATTGAAATTTTAATTAGGCACTTCAAGCCAAAAATTTACTCAAGCTACATAAAATAGGTCGAGTAAACAGAAAAACATGTGTCTTGTAGAAATTGCTTAACCTTAAACTATTAACTATTGTTCAAATTCCTGAAATCTATAAGGAAAAGTTTTTGCTTATTGTTTATTCACGTGACCCATATATGCATCAATAGCGCCCACAAAATTGAGATCGGTGTGGTTTATACATAAAAAAACGGTGGAAATAAGCTTAAAATAAAACAAGTAAAGAAGGGTAAGTTCGGGTGTAACCGAACATTATGTACTAATACGCATGCATTTCTTGATTTTGGCTGCACTTGATGATGCCCCATTTTTGTTCAACAACAATGACTTAGTAACAATTTTACCTGCATATACTAAATACATAAACACAGCCAAGCATTATACATAATCCAATGAATATACACCTGGGTGGTTTTAAAAAATCGATATCGATTGTCAAATTTTGAGGACAATTGTTAACCCGTTCCATGGGGCCTCAAAGTTTTGAAAATCTCGATTTTTTGGCAGTTTGGCTACTTCGGCGACCCATATCTCTCGAACGGCTAAGGCTATTTGCCCGTGTCATACATCAGAGGCGATACTGTTAATAATATTTTATATGTCATAAAAAACACGTAAGTAGTACTGAATTCAAGATAATGACGGTGTTTTGCACTGCCAGGTCCAACAATGCCAGGACTATAAGTTCAGAGCGAGAGAACGCGACCTTATAAGACAGCTCGATCCCAGTGACCCCCAAATAAGGGATATAAACCAACGCATCAGAATGCTTGTGGATGAGTACAAGCGGGCGAAATGGGAGGAGCACCTAAGCGGTTGTAACCTCTCTGCCGGTGTAGGTATACTTTGGTCCACCGTAAAGTTCCTGTCGAATCCGTCTAAGCACAATGACAAAATTTACATCGCCATTGGCGATAAAGTGCTGTCGGATGCGAAAAAATGCGCGAGCGCTTTCTGCCGACAATATATAATGCATTCCACGGTAGTCAAAGAAAGACGGGGGGCCAACAGACACGCACATAAACATAAATTCAGCGCGTCACCAATTACCATCACCGCCAAAGAAGTTGAGGATGCCATCGGTCGTGCTAAGCCATCCAAAGCCGCGGGCCCAGACGGCATAGCCATGCCGATGCTTAAAAGCCTAGGGAAAGAGGGTTTCAAATATTTAGCTGTCTCTTTGCACCTTCATCATTCCCGAAAAATGGAAAATGGCCAAGGTGGGCCCGCTACTAAAGCTTGGGAAACCAGCTAACATAGGAGAGTCATATCGGCCGATATCTCTCCTATCGGCAGTAGCCAAGACGCTTGAAGCCATTTTGCTCCCCTAATTCCAAGCAAATTTGCTGCTAGCCTATCGTCAGCATGGCTTCAGAAAACTTCATAGCACCACCACCGCGCTAAATGCCATTAGCACCCAGATAAATTGTGGTTTAAATCAAAACCTCCACCATAGAACAGTACGCGTTACGCTAGACCTATCAAAAGCTTTTGATACGGTCAACCATGGCACGTTACTGCAAGACCTGGAAGGGTCTGCCCTTCCCCCATGTCTTAAAAGGTGGACTGCAAATTATCTGTGTGGTCGGCAGGCATCCGTGCAATTTAGAAACGAAACATCAAAACCAAGAAGAATTAAACTACGGGTGCCACAGGGTGGTATCCTATCCCCACTTTTGTTTTATTTCTACATATCTAAGCTACCTTCGCCACAAGAAGGAGTTACTATCGTTTCCTACGCCGATGACTGCACAATAATGGCCACAGGCCCAGGCCCACAGATCGATGAACTTTGCAACAGAAAAAAACGGCTACCTCCCTGATCTCTCCAGTTTTTTGGCCTCGCGAAACCTGGCGTTATCACCGAATAAATCCTCCGCGACCTTATTTCCAACATGGACGTCCCAAATGTCGACCATTTTGAACATCCACGTCGATGGCACTACGCTACCGACTATCCTACACCCCAAAATCTTGGGTATGACGCTTGATCAGGATCTACATTTTGGTGAGCATGCAACCGCAATTTTAGATACCGAAAATCCAGAGCCGTAATAAAATCCTCAAATCCCTTGCTGGCAGTACTTGGGCAAAAGACAAAGAAATGCTCATTACCACTTATAAAGCAATTGGCCAGCCGATTGCATGCTACGCGTCCCCTATATGGTCGCCAAGCTACTCACTGGAAGAAGCTGCATGCCTGCCAAAATACTGCTCTCAGAACCTCCACGGGCTATCTTTTTATGTCCCCAGAACACCATCTACATAATGAGGCGAGAATACTCCCATCAGGGAGCGGAATGAGATGCTAGCCAAACAGTTCCTGTGGAGTACCCAGAAACCTGGGCATCCCAACAGACATCTGATTGATGAGCCAACACGGCCTACGGACTTGAAACCTTATGTAATTGATGGTACGCCTTTGGAGCGTATATCTATTGCAAATGATCTAGGTGTCCTTTTTGATCCGAAATTGAATTTTAACATGCATATTTCATCTATTGCCAACAAAGCTTTGGGTGTACTTGAATTTTTTAAAAGATGGGCTAAAGAGTTCGATGATCCGTACCTCACTAAGGTTCTTTACACATCGCTGGTTCGTGCAATACTCGAGTATTGCTCATGCGTTTGGTCCCCTGTTTCTCAAAAGCATATAAAGCGTCTTGAGTCAGTTCAAAAGCAATTTTTGATATTCGCATTGCGCGGCCTTAATTGGGACACAAGTCTCCACCTCCCTCCATACAGAAGTAGACTTCTTCTTATTAACTTACCCACTCTGGAAAATCGGAGAATATTACTGGGGACCTTCGCAGCCGCTTGTTTTTGCGGTTCCCCCTAGAGTATCCAGACACTACGTCCCTCCTTTTATTTACCCCTTTGTCGACGAAAATTTGCTAAAAAATAATCCTCTTCTTATCTGGTGCGCCCACTTTT
>JARSSU010034311.1:0-11643 GCA_029619165.1 Eurosta solidaginis
GAGCTTAAGACATCCTTCTTTAACACCCCTTTTATTACCGCGGTGTACAGTCGCACCGATATCATGTCGCCTGCTGACTTGTTATTTATTTTCTTTCTTTTTTTTTATTACGACAGAAAGCACTTGGGAAGACTACCTGTCATGTTGGTGAATATGGACCTCTTGGCCTCGATTTTGAGCTGGGTGTCGACAGGTGATTCCTAAAATAAACAGTGCTACTTTACACACGTTTGCAGCGGTCGTGCGTTGATGCGCTTACCTGGTGTTTGCACCGCGTAGTGGAATTGATTCTCTCTGAGGCGGCTCCGTGATGAACGTCCCTTCCTAACCCGATCCAGAGAGCTCTGGTTTCTCTGCTTCGTATGCTTCTCCATTCTCACATACGTTTACCAGGGCGGTTCCTAAAATAATTTCTTAAAATTCGCCGCGTATAACGCCGTTTACTTCCCTGGGTCGTTGGGTTCCTGAGATGGTTGGGTCGTATCAGTTTAGGGGAAGGTGGTCGATGGAAATTTTTTTTTGTTTTTTTGTTGTCCTGTTTCCATTTAGGTTGCGATGCAGGAGTGAATGATGGCGCTAATGGCAACTCATGCTGCAGCCCGCCTGCGAGACCATACCGTAATTGCTGATACTTCCTTTTTACGTAGGTGGATGTCAAAGCTGACTGATTGCTCCACGTGAAACCTCGAATGCCTTTAATGTCACGGGCCTCCAAAGTTTGGCACCTGTTCGACAGGAATACCCGATCCTACCCACGCCGGATCTTACTCTTATTGGTAATCTCCCTGCTTCCACAAGGGCTAGTGTTGCGTCCAGCAGCTTGCTAGATACCAATAAATAAAATTGCATTCCAGTTGTCGGTAATCAATGCCATGCCATTTGCAGTATCGCGATGCAGTTATTTACAGATCGTTCTGTAATTTTTTATTCATGTTTGGTCTCCATTTTCATACAAATCTTGCAATTCGATTTTTAAAGTACTTCTCATTGAGCTACAACGTGAACTACACTAGGTTAGAACCCCGTGAAATGCAACAAAAAGGAAGAAATCCGTTAGGTGGCGCCGCGATCGAAATAGATTTGTTTTATCGGCTTTTCTTACTATTTTGCACCGATTTTTAGTTAACCTCTCATTAGCTACAAAGTGCACTTTACCATATGTTAAAACCCCTGACAATGCAACAAGGGGGGAAAAAATTCGTTTAGGTTGGCGCACGGACCGAAATAAATTAAATAAGAATTTGAAAATGAAACCAGAGAGACTTGAAATTTTAAACTTAATTAGAAGGTCGATGACAGCAGATGACACGATACAAAAAGATTCGCTAGGGGCGCACGGATTAGATATTTAGAAAATCGTACGAAAACGGAGGGAATGTTTGGATTAATTTTTATGTAATTTCTCATTGAGCTCCAACTTTAAAACTTCACGATAGTCGGCGCCGAGAAATTTAAGAAAAAGGAGAAACAAATTCAGATATGTGGGCACGGATCGAAATATGTAGATACAATTTGGAAATTTTGGTTTTTTGAGATCGATTTTATGAGTAACTTATCATCGAGCTACATAACATGAAGCCTCAGAGTTAGGTTAAGTCACCGTAACAACAGAACAAAAGGAGAAAAATTTCGTAGTGGTGGCGCACGTATCGAAAAGGGTAGATAATAATTTGGAATTTTGAAACCGGGTTTAATAACTTCTCGATGAGCTGGAACTTGAAATTTCAAACTAATTTAGAGGTCATGACAGCCGATTTACACCGATACAAAAAGTTTTCTAGGGGTCGCACGGGTTAGAGTATTTTAGAAATCGTACGAAACGTGGGGAATTTTTGGATTGATTTTTGTGGAATTCTCATTCTTCACGATAGGTTAAGACGTCGTAACAAAGAAAACAAAATTAAAAAAATTCGTTTAGGTGCGCACGGATCGAAAAATTAGATAATAATTTGGAATTTGAAACGGTTTTAAGTACCTTCTCGATGAGATGGAGGCTAAAAATGTAGAGCTTAATTCAGAGGTCGCTGACAGCCGATGACACAATAAAAAAGTTTCGCTAGGGCCGCACGGACTGAGATATTTAGGAAAACCAAAAAGGTTGGGGGCGAATGTTGGGATTGATTTTTATGTATAGTTCTTTTTTGAGCTAGAAGTGTGACACTTAACAGATAGGTTAAGACATCGAGAAATGTAGAAAAGGAGAAAACATTCCTTAGGATGCGCACGGATCGAAATATTTATGTCAAGAATTTGGAGTTTGAGATCGATTTTTTGGATTGATTTTGTGGAAGTTCTCATTCTTCACAATATGGTTGATACGACAGCCGTGACAGAAAAAAAATGGATCGAAATAATTAATAATGATATTTAGATATGTATTTCGAAATTGGGAACTTAGGAGATCGTTTTTTGAAGTAACTTCTCGGTGAGCTTTGACGTTAAATTTCAAAAAGTAATTTTAGATGCCGATGACAGTGAAAACATAGTAAAAAAGTTCATTGGGGCGAAAAATCGTCGACGGGGGAATCTTCGCGACAAATTTTAAGAGACTTCCCATTTGTTAGAGCGGGGACAATGTATCGCGGAATTCCTCGCGAATTCCGAAACGTGAAACTTTGGGGTGCCGGTTCTTGAAACTGCGCGATAGAAAAACTTTACCAGCTTAGGCTAGCTGTACACAACACGTAGCTCAAATTAATATGCAAAGATGTAGGGTTGTATTTTTAATATATATTGATAGCCTGTCGCACAGGCCTTTATTAAAAAATATAAAATGGTGAAATAAAAGTATGGTAAAGACACTCACCTTGTGTTGCTGGTAAAAATAAGGGAGAGTCTTAAGCCGTTTGCTTTTAAAGCCCTAAGGAACTGACGCATTTAACGGAACCGTGTTTTTCGTAGAGCAAGTCCCCAAAAATGAAAAGAACCCACGAGTGCCGTGCAGCGAGTTTCCACCAGCGACTTCTCCATAGGTTTAGGATGATAATGCAGGCTTTAACATGCCGTCTGCCTTGCAGCACAACTGCAATATAAATTCGATATTAATATATAACTTCATATAAACACATTTGTCAAATTATTGGGCATTTTCTTTAGCGCTAAAGTTCTTTTGCTTGCCAGCTCAGTATGGGGTTTACCTCCGCATATGATCCATCCAAAAACGGTGTTCTGGCAGCCGGTCGTGTCGCGGTTTCAGGCCTAAGTCCAGGACGAATAGGGAAAGCTGTAAAGAGAGAATTGGTTATCTTAAGATTACTATAGGTAGTAGGCCTAATTAACTATTGGCCGTGTAATCACACCACGGGCTGTGCTATTTCTACCACCCATACTTGATTATCTTGGCCTTGGAAAACCTTCCCACTCTACCAGTCGCCATTTCATTAGTGGTTAATTATCCTCTTGATAATCATAGATCGTTTAACCTCAAGATTCGTTGGGGATGTTCCACTTAAACCCTCTTTTATGTAGCTCCTCAAGTACTCGCCCTTCCATCTTGGCAGAATCCTTGATGAATAGCTTTTGAGCTTTTGCCATCGCTTTGACATCGATGTTCCTTACACATTTGGTTCCGCATTCGCGAGTATGGGGCTTCCATCAGAAATTGTTCATGGGTGAGGTTCAATGAGTCGGGGTTGTCAGCATCGACTGATCGTCTCGAGTTCACAGACAGTTTTCTTATTTAGCCAGTAGCGTGGATATCCTCCTCCTTGCGAATGTGCATGGTAGTTGATTTTGCGGAACGGGTGTTTTGAACTCTTCACTCTCTGCGTTTCACATTGTCCTCCCATGTGGGTGCTCCTGTTGGGATGAATGCCAGTGGATTCTTGATGGGCATATGACATACTGGTACGTGCCCTGAGCGAAGCTTCAGTCTGTAATTCCTCCGAATCTTGCTTAATGCCTTGTTTTTGCCCCTTCACAGGTTCGTCCCTTGTCCGATACACTGCAGCCTCTCGCCGAGATAGAACCGCGCAATGCGCAGATATGTGCGCTGCCGATAGATCGCTTGTGGCCTCTAAGCGTATTGCTTTCGTAGCGAAGGCAAGCACGTGCCGCAGGATACATAATCCCCTTCGTTATAGCTGTTGCCCTGCCCGTATACTTTTTGATGTCGACGGACCAGTGAATCGATTCCGCTAGTGTAGAAGGGTCGGGCGAACTCCGTTCGTCTGGCGGTAGTGCTGCCTCACTGCTCACGCCACAATGTCCTTTTCCTGTAGATGACGCAACTTTGCACGTATGATTATACTTTTTATCAATTTTTTGGCTTACGATCCAATAGCCTCGATCGCAAAAGTCGTATCATTTAGTTGAGTTTTACCCCGTGTAGGGAATCCAATTGGCAATTATGAATACAAGCCGCGAAAACTCACGCAGTCGTATGGGAAATAATTGGACGCACGTTGTCCGTGTTGTAAGGTGATCGTCGATAGCTCAATCTTCCTCCCCGCGCATTATTAACGTCCTCCGCAAACGCATCGAGGAAGTGTTGATGGTGCGGATGAACTATTTGAGCTCACG
Organism: Eurosta solidaginis; assembly: GCA_029619165.1. Taxonomy (NCBI): domain Eukaryota; kingdom Metazoa; phylum Arthropoda; class Insecta; order Diptera; family Tephritidae; genus Eurosta; species Eurosta solidaginis. The sequence continues at coordinate 4,522 of JARSSU010034311.1, forward strand.
GCATCAGTTGAAGCTAACATCTGGTACTCTTCAGCATAGCTACGTTTCGCTTAAAAGAATATAAGCCATTTTAATTTCTTCCGGTGAGATATCTGAGAGGCCCCTCGCGGTGGTTTAACTTATGTACGGATGCGTAATTGCGTTAGAACAGGAAGATCCGTACTATGACTATAAGGCCCTCTAGAAAAGTTGAAAATCGCTTCCAGACTATCCGCAGTTCTGGAGCGATGGTGGTATGAGCTCGTACAGCTCTGTGTTCTAGGTCCGTTGTCCCATATGCAAGGCATCTTTTTGGCTTGGGCCATTTTCCGAGGGGGCGCCTTCAGCCATTCTTGGGCTTTGTCACCATGTATGCTGTGCAGAGTTACGCGCGGCTTGCCGAGGTCCCCCCCCCTGGATTATCGTAGATTCCCAATGTCCTCCATCCACCCACTCCGGGACGAGCTCATCAATTTTAGCGCCGTATTTGCCGAAGGTTGTCCACCAGCACGGTGGCTTCTTCATCCAAGATAGCACGGTGGTCGAGTCCGTCCATTTGTAGAGGTTCGCTACGTTTCGTCGAATTCGGAGCAAAGCGTGGATAAGTTCGCAGAAGGCAATGCTCCCCATAATTCCAATCGTGGTAAGATAAGCGGCTTTAACTGGGCCACCTTGGTGTACCTACAAGTAAACTATTTACTGGCCACATTTGGGGACTGTTCGCTTACAGCCTTATCGCACCGGTATCTTTAGTTGGTCCCCGGCCACACTTTTGAGGATCGGAGCGCAAACTGTCAACCCTCAACTAGTCCCCCCATTTACACTGGTGCCAAATCTTTATTGGAATTTTTTCCTGCCAACTTACCGAAAAACTCTTTTTTGCAACGCTTAACTACTGAATGTCAAAACCAAAATGTAAATAAACCCTTCTACTTACACTGCTATTCACAATGGATTTTTGGTATGTGTGTGTTTGATTGATTTCCCAATGGGACTTGGCAATTATTTGTGGCAGGTTTAAAACGCAACATTGTTGGAAAGGGACAAACTTACGAGTTTGTTGTTGGAGACGCGTGGACGTCAAAAAAGAAAAACTTAATGGCATCTGGTTTTATTACAAAAAATTAAAATGTTTCAAGATCCGGCTCGAAGGATCCATGTTCGAGCGGGGACACATTGTCCCGGAATTCCTCGTGAATTCGGAAACGGTGAAACGTTGGGGAGCCGTCTCTTGAAACTCGCGATAATGAAAAACTTACCAGCTGTACTTAGCTGTCCAACACAAGTAGCCAAATTAAATTATGCAAAAATGTAGGTTGTACGTATATATATATATATGATAGCTGTCGCACAGGCTTTATTAAAAATATAAAATGATGAATAAAGGTATGGTGTTCGCTGGTAAAGATATAAGGAGAGTCATAGCTGTTCGTCCTTTTATAGCCCTAAGGAGTGGACGCCATTTAACGGAACCGTTTTTCGTAGAGGCAACGTCCAAAAAAGTAAAAGAAACGCAACAATGCTTGAAGCGAGTTTACCCAGCGACCTCTCCAGTGAGGTTTAGGGATGATTATGCATGCTTTTAACACACACATGGTCGGCTACGTTACGTCGAATTGGGGGAGCAAAGCGTGGATAAGTTCGGTCAGAAGCAATGCTCCACATAATTCCAATTGTGGTAAAGAGACGGCTTTAACTGGGGCCACCTTGGTTTTACCTATCAAGTAAACTGACATGGGGAGGCCTGTTTGTTGTGCGGTCTTACACTCTAACATACGGGGCGGCTGCATATGCCTTTTCCGAGGCATTGCAAAACCCGTGGAACTCGATTTCATGCCACGGTGTGAAATGAATCCACCGTGGAATTTTAATTTCTGAAATGTGGGTATAATTTTTGAGAAAATTTTCCCATCGCCGGTGAAGGTCTGGAGGGAGGCTATCATCCCAATCAATCTTCGTAAGCGATATGTCTTGCATCAAGATTTTGGCTTATACTACTATGGGTCCTAGCCAGCTTGCTGGGGTCAAATAATTTGGCATCATAAGACAGAACCTCACGTTTCGTGTAATTCGGTTTTGTGGGATTTCCCGGACGCTAAAATGGAACATATGGTGTACCGCATTCCACCGTGTGCCTTACATCCTGGCCTCGCTGAGGTCATCAATTTCCAGGAACTCCTCTTTTAGCAGGTTCTTCCTTTGGTAACGGTGCCAAGGTCTCTTTCGAGTTTGACTTCCATTTCCGAAGGGGGAACCCAGCTCCCTTGAGCGCTCCTATGAGCTCGTCACGAGCTCGTAGTGCTGTCTCGCGATCATGGGCCCCTGCGAGAACGTCGTCGACGCACATATGCTGTTTCAATATCCTGGAAGCTAATGGAAAACGAACCCTGATATCATCAGCTAACTGGAGGAGAGTCCTGATAGCTAAGTGCGGGGCACAGTTTACTCCAAAGTCACTGTCACAGAGTTCATAGTCTACCAGCTCATCATTCTGGGACTCCCGAAAAATTATCCTGTGAAAATTTGGTGTCGTTGGTGTGTAACAGGATCTGCCTATATATCTTCTCCATGTCTGCGTTGAACACATATTTAAAAAAGCGCCATTTCAATAATAGGGCAGTAAGGTCGCTTGTAGAACTGGTCCAGGGTAGAGAACATCTTCAGATAATTTATTCGACGTGGGACTTGAAGCGTTGAAGACCACGCGCACCGTCGTGGTGGTACTGTTCGGCTTGATGACTGCATGGTGAGGTAGTTAATAGGGAATGGAGGAGTTCCTGCCTCCGCGGGCTTCACTAGACTCATATGCCCCAGCGTGATGTACTTCCGCAGCACCCTATGATACTCGTCCTTTTAACTCCGGTTTTTCGACACATAGCGCTTTCCGTTTCGGATGAACTCTTGCACTGCGCTGCTTCGCGAATGTCCAATATTGATGTCGGCGAAATGGTAATGCTACCATGTACCGTCCGTCATCATTCCAGATCGTTGTCCTTACATAGTTGTTTTCGCAAAATTGTTCCTCGGGGGTAACAGACTTTTTGTTCGGAACTTGCTCTAATTCCCAAAACCGCGTTAACTGGGCGCTCGAATTCCGTATAGAGGGAGATGCAAGACTCTGGACTGGTTTGGAGGGGGAGCGGGGCAGGGCCAGTCAGGATCCAGTCAAACACTGTTTGTTGAGTTAATAGACAAGTATCATCAAATGTCACTGTGAGCAGACGTGTTTTGTAGTGCTGCTGAAGTTCGTGCTTTTAAATCGTAATTCCGGTCTTTTAATTCAAGTATTTGTGGGAGATACGTAATAGTAATTTGTGCAAACGCTCACAAGTATTGTTCATCGCGCATTAATTTTTATAAAGCAAAAAAAATCTAAATTAAAACATGACACCACCAAGAAAAAGTGCGCGCAATATTCTATCCGCGCAACAAAAATCAGCACAAGAACAAAATCTAGAGTTGGAAGTTAACAGTTCGACAGCGATGAGTTTGCTAAAGAGAATTGAAAAACAAGTGGAAGATGACATGAACAGCATTCTCGTGAAGCTGAAGGAGAGCGAAGAGTGACTGACGCAAAGAATTTCTGATGTTGCTGATGAGTTGAAAAATATGAAAACAGATATAAGGAATTTGGACGACCGAGTTAGCAAGCTTGAGAAACATAATTGCGAAAATGTTAAGGGAACAACAAGCATCCAAACTCTTTGTGAACAAGTTGATGAGTTTGAAAATGCGTTGGTGTCGACAGATGTTATTGTGTTTGGCGTACCACAGCAAAGTGACGAAAACCCAACAGCGATCTTCTCACAGCAACCAACATAAATTTGACTCCACTTTCCATTCGCTCAGCTTTTCGTACGCGCAAAAACAAAGCCAACAATAATCACTCCCCTATTATTTACAAATTAAATTCTGCCTATGATCCTTCACTGCTATTTAAAGCTATCAGCAGAGTATTTAAAACTGGGAGGAAAGAGCTTGTTCTCCGCGATGTTGGTGTTATAGGTGATAGGAAGCTCTTCGTGCATGAATGCTTGACGAAAAAGAACAGGAATGTTATGTATCACGCATCACAGCTGAAAAAACAAAAGCGCTTGGTGAGCGCATTTTCAATACATGGGCATGTTTATGTGAGAAAGCATCCAAATGCTGAAGCCGTGAGAGTGTATGATACAACAACCATTGATTGTATTGCAGCAGCTACATGAGCAAGATCTAGTGTAATTATTTAAACTATATTTATGTATATTTTCAAGAGGAAAAATGTATTTACGGTGCTTTCTTTTACTATTCTTCTCACCTCTTTCCTTAGTCTACAGTTTTCCCTTAAAAACTGCCAACTTACAAGCATCTCTTATTTGCTCTCGGTTTGGACAATGACGTAGCGTACACACTAACAAGGAAAGTCTTAGGGTGGCACTTAAGTTAGTATGCGATTATCACCGAGGTTTAATATCTGCCATTTTAATGCTCGCAGTTTTGACGGTGGCCAAACTCGACTATTTGAGTCGTATATTTAATAAACGGAAATTGATGTGGTTTGTGTAACTGAGACCTGGTTTAAAGCAGATATCCCGAATTCAGGGTATGCTCTTTCCGACTTTTCCCTCTTGAGAAATGACAGGTCTACTGGGTGCAGGGGTGGCGGTATAGCTATTTATTTAAGTCCAGCTAAAGTGTAAAGTTTTACATGTGTCCACTTGTACTGATGTTGTTGATGTATGTTCGTTGAATTCAGCGATAATACTTATAAGTGCACATGTTGCTTGTATTACAACCCGCATAAGTCTAATGACTTAACATCAATATTTGCAAAAATTAATGAGCTATGTGTTAATTATGTTCATTTCATTGTATGCGGAGATTTTAACATTGATCTTTTAAATGACGATAATAATCCAAAGTCTACAGAATAGCTTAATAGTGTAGGCATTTCGATCGTAATAAATATCTACCCGTTTTGCATATCAAACAACCATCCATGTTAGATATTTTTGTTGTCAGTGATGTTGATAAAGTAACGCACATTGATCAATTTCCTTTGGCAGGTGTTTTCAGATCATGAATTGATATTTTTTGTGTTACGATATTATGTTAATAAGGCGCGTCAAATGACCAACTTGACTTTTCGTGATTTTAGAATATAAATATGCCTGCCTTAGTAAGTGTAGCTAGTACAATGGATTGCACTTTCTGCTGGTTCCTCCCAAGTGTTGATGAACAAATAAGTTATTTCACACATGGTTACAAGCTTATTCGAAAATATGTACCTACTCTGTGTATAGAATCACCGATAGCAGAAAGCCGTGATTCACTAAACCCATTTAAACCTCATTAAGGATCGAGAAAAGCGTAGAAGTACTGGAAGCGTAATCCTACTCGGGAACGGTGGAGCGCATATAGTAGTTTTGCGAAAACGACAACGACGAAAATTCGCCAAGCTAAATCGTTATATTTTAAGAACAAATTTGCTGATGGTATTTCCACTGAAAACTTATGGAAAAACCTAAGTCACTAGGAGTTGGCGTAAAAGACAGAGTACATGTACGATGATGATCGGGATGAATAGGACGCATGGACACGAGTCATTGTATGAATAAATGAAGATCTCGTATGCGATCGTTCTGTAAATTTACTTTTAATTCAGTAACCGAAGAGGATGTAGTTAGGTGCCTTTACGCCATCAAATCAAACGCTGTTGGTGTGGACGGTATTAATCTACGCTTTTTAAACTAATTCTGCCTTGTGCGTTTTCCTCACTTACGCATATTTTTAATTTTATTTTAATGTCATCTACCTTTCCTTCACAGTGGAAGTATCAAATGTGCACTCCGACCGCAAAAGGAATGCGTATGACTCCCCAGGAAATTACAGACCTATTAGTATCTTGTCATCACTGTCGAAGTCTTTGAAAGTTAATCTCACGCCAAGTAGTGTTGCACCTAAAGAAGTATAACCTTTTATCTGAGTACCATCTGGCTTTTAGGTCTGGGCACAGCTGCTCCACTGCACTACTTAAAGTAACAGATGATATCCGTCCTGCTTTTGAAAATAAAATGGTACGATCTTAGCCCTCTTAGATTTTTCGAAAGCGTTGGACACTGTCAACCATAAGATTTTATTACTAAATTACAACATTATTTTTGGATTCGACACATGTCTATAAATTATTAGTAGTTATCTTTCGATAGGTTTACAACAACTGTGTGTGGCATAACATCTCGCAACGGAGCGTAGTATCTTCTGGTGTGCCTCAAGGTTCTATCCTAGGCCCCATTTTTTTATTATTTTATAAATGACATTGTCAGCTGTTGCCAAATACTCTATACACTTGTATGCGGATGACACTCAGATCTATCTTTCGCGTCCTATTGGTCTATGCGAAGATTTAGTATGTAGAATTAATGATGACCTAAAAGCTATATCAAATTGGGCCAGGTGAATGGACTTAGCCTAAATCCGGCAAGCACAAGCCTGCCACATATCCTTCAACTCCCATGACCTAAATGAATTTGCCGTCTATAGTACTGGATGAAACCAAATACCTTTCCTTCCGCTGTGACTAATCTTGGGTTTAGATGAACTCCCGGCTTACTTGCATAAACCACATTAATTTTGCTGTCTCGAAATATATTATGTTCTTAGGAGGTTGTGGCTTGGCTGTTCTTATCTTCCAGTTAACACAAACATTAAACTAGTAAAGGCTCTCGTTGTCCCACAAATCACCTATTTCGAACTTGTATATGGAGATCTTGACTCAGAATCCAATAGGAATTAAACTAGCCCTGAATATGCTGCGAGGTTTTTATAACGGTAAGAGAAAGTTTGATCACATCTCCATCTACACAAAAAATATTCTTGAGGAGCTTGGAAATTACCTTCTGACTAGGAACGTAATTTTTTATTTAAAATTATTAGGTACCAGAAACCCGGCTATCTTTATGAAAAACTCAGCTTTGTAACATCTTCCCGTAGTAATAATATTGTAGTTACCACGATTTGTATCTCTACCGGGGTCTAGATTGTTCTTTGTTAGTGCTGTGCGACTATGGAAGTCATTGCCATGTCATTAAATGTAGTAAATCAGATAGATGCTTTAGGCGGCAGTTGCAATCATTTCTCATAGGGATGTCTCTTACATCC
>JARSSU010034314.1:0-25960 GCA_029619165.1 Eurosta solidaginis
GCTGCATGATACAAGCGTAAGGAGAAGACATATGCGCAATAAAGGGGATACGGTTTCTGCAAGACGAGGTCGAGGTGGAGGGGGGCTCAGTATAAGGTGGTATCGTTTTCGGCCTCAAGGGGGGGATGGCATGGGGACAGCTGGCATGGTTCTATGATGTCGTCGAGGGTGCCGATTGCTTTCCGCACTCGGGGGGAGTAGGCGCAAAGCTGGAGAACGGCAAAAACGGGAATCTTGCGCTATTAGCGGTTTTTCTGGTGCGGGTGAGGGGGAGGGGGCAGGTGTGGGGAGACGGGTGGGCGATGGGTCAACCGACGGGGAGGTGGGAGCCGAGGGCCGAAGGCACAGGGAGGGGAGCATTGAACCGGCGTCAACGGAGTGTCCATTACTGGCTGCTGCGGGTCCCGACGAGGTGGGTTACGAACGGACGTATTGTAGCCCGGGGAAATAGTGACCCCAGGGGTCGGCGATGGGGATGGGATTGTGGCCGTACGAGGGTGGGCGGGTCTGTGGCCGAGGCTGGAATGGGGGGTAGAAACACGGCGTGCAGTCAAAGACCGTCAATGAGGCTGGGTACACGGGTGATGGGATGAACTCCACGTGAAGGGGGGAGTGGGGGGGCATGGGACTGGGAAGAGCACCCGGACGCACTTCGAGAGAGTCGACGAGGAGGGAGTGTAAGTGGTGGGGCAGGTGGGTGTTATGGACGGTGTGTTAGAAGCCCTGTTGTAATGCTGGGCAGTGAGTCGGGAAACACGGAGATACAGCGAGGGATTGTGCGACGGCGCCTCCTTCGCAAAAGGGACTGTATCGAGTACTCTTGGTTTGTAGTGTTATCAGGCGCAACGGTGCGGGGGTGGGGGCTGCTGGGGGCTGGACGGATATTGATAACCTTTGGTGGCATAACTTTGGGCTTCTGTGGACAGTACGCTATTGATCTTGTACCGGCGACTCTGGATGCGACTACACGGGAGGAGGGAGGTCGGTCGGGGGGTGCGCACGGGGGTCATGATTCGGATGGGGGTCTACGCCTACAATGCTCAACGAGGAGTTGGAAGGTAATGAGGGCACATCTCAGCTACGAAAAGGACCGAGGGACTGTGGTCAGGGCAGGGAAGATACAGGTGTCAGGTGCTTGCTTTCAACTCCTATTCCGTCGTGTCGGAAGGTAACCGTCGGGTGGACGTGCGGTAGGAGGAGAATGGAATTGTCCATGGAAGAGCAGATTGTTTCCTCTACGTGTAAGCGTCGTGTGAAGCCGACTGGGAAGGAGGGGGAGCAGTGTCGAGCTAATGGGGACGGGGGAGACGCCTGCTTGCGAAGGTGGGTTTCTTATAACGTTCGTGGGGGGGATCCTGCAGTGCTGGGAAGCGGCGGGGAGGTGGGAATAGGCGCGATTGGGGTATTCGCAAGTCGACGCGAGGTAGAGACGTGGAGGGGAAACGGGGGCTCGAGAGCATGGTAGAAGGTCGCCTGCGGGAGGGAGGGGGAACGGCAAGGCGGTACGTAAGGCGGTGGGCCAACGCCTGTTGGGGTGGCGTTGATGGGGGAGGTCGGGGCTGGCGGGGGTGCGGACAAATGGCTTAAGTGACTGCCGAGTGAGAGCGGACGTGGTCACGATAGGTGAACCACCCTACTTAGGGGCGCACCTACAGGGTAAACTTCTCTCACTTGGAACTCGCTGCATAAGGAAGGTATTGTCCGGGACTGTGTTCTTATGATGACCCGTTTAGGGCGAACGGGGTCACAGGAAGTATATGAGGGAGGCAGATTCAAAAACTCCATATAAGATACCCAGGATGCCGTGTTATACAATACTGGGCTTATTTGTGTAAACAAAGAGGACGAGGGAACTGATGGCTTGGGCGGGACTGTCCTTACATACGAGGGCAGTTACGGCACCTAGGGAAGAGTGGGGACCTATTGCTTAAAACATTAATCAACGATCGCCACGGCTTCGTACGCTGGGGACGGGGGAAGGGGAGAATGTTGCTTTTTCTTCACCTCCGGTTTCAGGCATCACTCCCCGTGGTCAAACTGGGTAGCAAAGTGTTGAATGTATAGTAAGGTGCGAGGGTGGGGGCTTGTCTGGGCCGTGCAGGAGAAAAGTGTGGTTGGGCACGGGGGGGAAAAAAGGGGGTGCCCCAGGGGGGTTTGATGTCCGTTGGAGAAAAGAATCTAAAAAACCTGTCATCCGACAATTAAGGACGGGACGGGGGGGGACTTGGTGCCCCTACCTGGAAGGGGGGGTGGGGGGGGGGGACAACTAAACAAACTCACGATTCTGCTACCAGCTACACTCGTGTAAACGTACGCACTCGGGCGTATTGGAAGGGAGTGAGATACTAGTTGAGGACAGGTGGGGATCGGTGGAGTGTTTATGGGGGGTGGCATCTAATGCTCGAATACACTACCTCGGCGATGTTCTCGTCTACACCTTAGCACAGTGCACAGGTTTCCCGTCAAACTGACTTTATTCGTCGACACTTTTGATACTGCAGGGTAGTCACTTGCGGGGTCACTCCTCAGCAGACCTTAGTAAGGCGGCTGATTCAAACGGGTACCTGACAATCCACATTTAGGAACTGGTGAATGAACACTCTCGGTGAGCGGGTCACTTTCTGATAAAGTAGACAGCTTCGTTCTTTATATGCCCGACATCTGACACGTATACAAAATACTACCAATCGTCGTGTTAAAACTGGGTCTACCCAACTGAAAACATAAAATATGTTGCTGCCTACTAATGGTAGCCTAAACTAGAGTAAAGAACCCCCTTGAATATTACTACTCCACACGGGAGGACTCGGGTAAACACTAGGTTTATAAAAACTAAGACAAAAAGCCTGAAGCATGGAAGGACAGTCACGTATATTCATCGACAAAAGAAGCGACTGATCATTGGCAATTATAGTTACGTGTAAAAGAAAGGAGGTGTCCATTGGTCAAAAATGGGGACTCGACTTTCCCCGAACATACATGCAGATGAATTTATACCAAACGTCACGTATAAGGCGATTACTCTGACTAATCAATGACGGCCCATTGGACTGCTACGTTATGTGGTAGTCGTATGTGTGCCACAGCCCGTATTGAGCAAAGGGCGTCAATACCGGGCTAAAACTTGTTGGGTAAAAGTCCACCAGATCCAGCCTGAATAAACTAGCCTCAAAGACCGAAAGAGCTCTAAGGAAACATACGCCTTAAGGCGAAGACTGGCAATTCAGCGAAATTCGTTGTACTGGGATATCCTATATATACATCCCTTCTCGCTTAACGTCGGGTTACTAGTTTGGGGCACTGGTTCTAGGGGGCTGGTCGATTCACTAATAGGGTGATTTTGGTTCAAGACACTCATCGATACAGACTGGTCACTGGCGGCAGACGGTGGGGTCAGTCTGCAAAATTGCGTATCATTAAGAGGTGATGTGGTGGGGTTCGCACTTGTCTCAGTCGTTATGGATCACACAAACACTCGATAGTCAAACCCACTAGGACAGGGATCACGTCACAGTATGGAGCAAGTACAAAATAAACAGGCTTTCTTTTTTCTTCCTAGTCACTCACTGAGTTAGAACGGAGTCGCTACGTGTGCGATGGACCGGGGGAGCAGGGACAACAGTTGCGGAAGACCAACTTAATACTGAAACCATACCCAGCATGGATGAGTGAAACGGAGTCGGATAGAGAATGCACTCATACTTGGGCTATGAGCAAAAAAATCAGCAATTGGTCCAATATAGCAAAAAATAACCGGAGAGTCCGGTGGGGGCTCCTCAAGCGTGAAACGGTAAAAAGTTGGGTAGGTGGAGTATACTTCCAAGAAGACGGGAACCAAATATCGGGGGGTGGTGCCTGAGGGGGTGCCATGGGCTGGGTTCTCGGGAGGATGTGGTCGGTCTCCGACTTGCAGTGTAATCCCAGGCGATTAAGTTGCACCCATTAAGGGGTTGAAAGGCCGGGGTCAGCTACTAGCATAGGGACATAACAATGTCGGCTAACAGAGGGACGTTCTGGTTATCTCTCACGTCGAACAGCCAAGGTCTTAAGGCCGTAGGAACGAAATAAGTAATAAAAAATAAGCTCTGGGCGTCTGACGACACTACAGTAAGTGTCAAACTACTGATGGAGGAGGACAACGGGGGAAAGGATAGTGTTCTGAACTGCTGGCACTACTAAAACGGTGTCCGGCGATCACTGGCCGAGATGGAAATTGCAGGGCAAGCAAGGGCTATGCTCAAACACAGGGGTGAACCGTGTAGGGGGGGCACGGGGCTCAGGGGGGGGGGGGGGGGACAAGGGACAAGAAAAATGGGGGGCCTCCGACTCGGGACGAGGAAATAAAAACTTCGATGGAGGAAGCGTGCCGGTGGTGCAGAGGTGAGGAACTCGTCTAGGGCAATCGGGTTACAACCAGCGAGGTTCTTTTTCGCTTGAACTAGAAGTTAACGCTTAGGTATTCTCCTCGCTGCCCAACATGCAAGCTAGGGATGCTAAAATTCGCACATTCCTACGCGGTCAAGGTGGAGGCCAGACTAAAAGATTGTGCTAACATCACATTGCGGTGGTTGGTCGAACAGGTCTGAAAGAACGACGGGCATAAAAACCCGTTAAAATAAGTGGGAGGTGCCTAAAAGAATTCCCTGATCGACTGTTGGTAGACAAGGACCAATAACAGAAGGATACTACGAGTAGGTTTCCACCTGGCTACGGATGGGCAACTGAAGATGACAAAAAATGATGTGGGGGTGGTAACTGAATGTCACTAGCTGTGGGGACCGGGTCGCAATTTGCAGTCATGACATTTATGCAGAGAGGGGCAGAAGAAGAGTTGGGGATCGCCTTAATGGTACGAGAAGAAGGTCAGGGTTATACCTAAGGGAGGGGGGGGACGGGGGGGTGGGGTAGTTAGTTGTAAAGAACATAGTGAAGAGACTGAACGGAAAAGCTCGACCGGGGGTTGTTGCTTCAAACGGGGGGGGAAGGAAAAAGGTTAGGGGCAATAGGAAGCGAAAAAATTAAAAAGAGGAACCAATTGCTTGTGCCGTATAATTGGTTAAAGATCACTCTAAATGCACACGTGAGTATGCCGCGGAGGTCAAACAGGGGCAATCGACTTCTTTTTCTGGGATGAAATCGAGTGATCGGTATGAAAGTGCCCGTGGCTCCTGCCATGGTGTCTTGGGTGAGGCGTAAAACAAAAAGCTACTGATATGGATGTTCAACGAAGGAAATTGTTAGAGAGCGATATGACTGTCCCAAAGGGGAAGCACGCCCACATGAGTAGCTAACATCGGATGCCACCAATCCAGGCTCACTCATAAGAATCATCAAACAAGGACAAATGGTTCGGAAGTAGGAAAAGAAAGTAAACGGTGAATGTCAATATTGTGGAATCGTAGTGTAGGAGTTTCGTGGTTCAAAACAACGGTGCCTAGATAGTACAGTGTGCAACCTCGACCAGGGAGGGGGAAGGGCAGCACTACTGCCGCTAGTTTGTAAAAAAAAAAAAAAAAAGAAAAGGGAAAAAAAAAAAAAAAAAAAAAAAAAAACCTCAAAAACTGCCGGCACCTATGTTCTGATAAAAGAAGGGTGTACGAAGGGGAGATAATTGATTAAGATAACAAGGGGAGGATGGGGAGGGGCAGACACAAGAGTGGGGGGGTGGGTGGTGGTGGCGTGGGTCACTCAGAAAAGTAGGGTTGGCAGTGCTCAAAATGGGTAAGTGATGAAAAAAAAAAATGTGACGCGAGCAGAGGACGTAAGAAGCAGGTTTTTTCAGGGTGGAAATCGTGGGAAGGGGCTTAAAGAAAAACAGAAGGGAAGACTGGATTGGGGGGGGGATGGGTGAGTGCGTCGCCGGGGAGGGGGGGTGAGGGGAGGGGAGGGGGGGAAAGGGGGAGGGTAAGGGTAAGAAAGAGAGGGGAGGGAGGGGGGGGATGGGGGGTGACAAAGGGGGACGAGATGGCTGTGTAATGGGGGAAGAGTCAGGGGATTGGGGGGGGGAAGGGGGGGGGGGGGGGATGGAGAGAGGGGGGGCGGGAAAGGTGTCGCTCATTTGGATAAAACTTCATGGGGGGGCGGGAGGGAAGGGGGGAGAAGGCCGCGTCATGTTCATTTTAGGGTGTAATGTGATAGAGTGATGTAGTCAGTTGTTGTAGCTGGTGTAGCGCGGGCAACGCTGTAATGTACAGTAAATGTTGTATTTTAAAACAAAAACTAGTTTTTGCAACATATACAAATTACGTAATACAATACAAACCATCTCAAAACTAACTCGAGGGGGGGGGGGAGGGGAGGGGGGTCTGCCGGGTGAATGATGGGGTGTGCGGGGCCGTGGTCGAATTGGAGCCTGGTGGAATGCTATAAAGCCTTTCTGTTGTCCGTTGAGAAAAGTGGTCGCGGATTTTTGGGATGGGTGTTGCGGAAGGGGTGTTGTGTGCTGACGGGGGGGAAATGCCCGGCTGTCTTTGTTTTGATAATAGTCAGTACCAAGGGGGGGCCCACGATTCATCCTCAAGAATTTAGTTGCAATAAATGGTGGCAGTACCAACAGCCGTGATCCTACACCATTGGGACATTTAATTTTGTCTAATATATCACAACGCTCTGATTTCCTCTGTTGAGGGGGTCGGTAGGGTTGTATCGATTTTGGCTGGTTTGATTTATTGCCTGGGTAGGGGGTTGTTATTGTTTCGATGAAGGAGTTTTCATATCTTATATCTAGCTCGGAACGAAAAAACAATGCAAAAACAGTCGGGGACCGAGTGTTCAAGGGGGAACAGAGTGTGCTTTTCGAATTGTTTTTGGGGCGGGCTTTGGGGATGGGGCAAAAAGTGGACACCGCGGGGAGGGGGGGGCTCATGGTTCGGGGGGGGGGTCGGAAAGTGATGTTTTAGGGATGGATGGGGGAAAGGATTTCGGGGTTAGGGAGTCGGGGGACCAACCGAGGGAAGGGTACAGGAATACGGTGATTTGTGTATTTTGGGAATTCTTTTTTTTGTTTAATTCGTAGTCGATAACTTAGGGTGGATATAAACATTAATGGTGGATCGGAACCTAGTTGTTGTTGAAGTAATTTTTTTGGATGTATGCTATATTTTTCGGGTGATAGTATTCGTAAGTCGCTAATGAGAAGAGAACTCGGGCTGATGGGGAAATTTTTGGCAGTGTTGTGTTATTATTAAGGGAGGGGCGGGTGGGGGGGGGGGGCGGGCGTGGAATGGGGGGGGATTGGGTTTGACGGTGAATTGACGGGGAAGGGCTTGGGGTGATGTGATACCATTCCCGGAAGCCTTAGTATGGCTTTTTAATAAATACCAGGTCAAGGAGTTAGGTGGACTTGTTTAGTTGTTGGATATCTTCTTTATTGCATTATGGACTATAAAAGCCGTGTTCCAGAAACGGCCTCTTATCATTCCTATTATTTTTTTTTCCATCTCCTATTCATGTTTCTTTGTGTTGTATATATTAATTTTGATTGTTTTATGTAATTGATCTGGGGAATAGAAATGGGGCCCACATACAACAATAAAGCCAATTTTTCCTTCAGTGTAACTCAGGATATTCTCGATGAAAAACAGAATAAATAAGCAGAATTGATATCATCAACGTACTGTGTTGAGCATGGCGAGGTTTTTGTTTTGAATTATGTGTGTTTGTTTTAAGGAGACTTGCTGTCCATCAGAGAGAAAAAATAAGAATGTGTTCCTCAGCTTAAATTTCCTTCCTTTTTTTGCTTTATGTCTGCATGTTACCGTGGATTGCTTGGTGGCGTTCCCTGGTTTCATTTATTTGTGGAAAGCTACGCTTGGGGAACGAAAAAATACTGTAATTGTGTGTTCGTAAACTTTTGGTGGTTTTGTTGGTACTTCAACAAATACCCTCCTGGTATCTTTTTAACAGAAAAGGTTGCAGTTACAAACGCCGTTAACCACATAGCTCTGGGTGAATGGTAAAAGGGTTTAAGTGGAGTTTTTATTTGTTGGTCCCATGTTGGCATATTATCGTCTAGGGTGGGCATGGGGTATAAGGCTGAAGATAGACTAAGGGAACAAGGGGACAGCACGTCCAGTTTTAGAATTCAGCATTACATTTACAAAAGGTAATTTTTATTTGTATATTGTAAAATACTTTCTCTAAAAAATTCTTTCTAATTATAAAGCACAGAAACATCAGAATAGTAAAAAAAAAAAAGAAAATCGCGTTAAGTGGGTTAACACACAAATTCTAACACAGAAGCGGATAATTCATAAATCGGGGGGGAAACACGAAAACATATAGGTCTAATGTGGAGATTCAGTTCTTTTGTGTATCTGTTGCTCTTATGGCGGTAACGTCCATTAACCAATCTGTCGAGCGCTTAGCGCAGTGAAAAATCTGCTCCGGTCGGTTATAGTTTTTCTTTTGTACAATTTATCATATTGTTTATTAAACATTTATTTCTCTATGGGGATCTCGATGTTATTTCCTATCTTGCGTGCATATTTTTAATATATTAAAGAAATGTGAAATAACGCGTTTTAGCAAGACGGGACTAATAGCTGCGAGTTATGTATGACCGTAGTCGTTTAAGCAATAACATAGTTATAGACAGTTATTCGAACGATAATCGGAGTTATTTATATCCATTACAACATTTTACGTTTCCGTGTGCAATTTATGGTAAAGGTAGAAATCTCCTATGAATGGTACAAAGATGAAAGGGAATCATGTTAAGAGAAGACTATAGTCCTATTTATAGTTAAAGGAAATAATCCATTACGACAAGATCCGAAGGAAAGTGTAAAAATTATAAATAATATAAAACTCATATCTCTAAAATAGATTATAAAACATATAATCAATAGATCAAAATCCTCAGACTATGTCCTGAAAAAGGAAAGAGAAAAGGGTCAAAAGGTCGAGACATTTTAAATAAAAAGGCAAACGTTATTGTACAAGTTCCTACAGAAAGTCACAAAAATACCAGAGAAAAAAGGGATCAAAATGGCTAAAGGACTCGTTGGAATTATTAGCCTGTCCTTTTTTTTCACAAAGTCCAAAACTAACAAAACTATTCCACCAAAGAACTCCCATGTTCGCACAACCACGACACAAAAACTACCTCTAACTATTTAGAATGAATAAAAAAAATAAGGTATACGCAAAAAAATCAATTTAATATCAAAAGGGCAGAAGGGTCACAAACAAAAAAAAAAGGGAGAAAAAACTGAGCTAGGGGATGGAAAAAACAACAGAAACATGAAACTGATAGGAGCAAACAAAAGGTGTGATACTTGGAAATGTTGCACGAAAAGAATTCTGTAATAGAATATTCTATATGCTGAGCTTACAGAAGGAAGAATCAATCTTAAAGGCAAGACGATAGGAGTGACAGAAATACAGATACACAGGCAAAAGTAAGCCATTTGTTCTAGGTAAAGTGAAGGTAATTAATCTTAGGGGAAAGCCATGAAAATTGTAATAGGACGAAAGAAAGATAACAAGCAACGGGAGGAGTCGGGGGGAGGGGGGGGGAAGGGGGGGGGAACAGGAAAACAAACAAAAAAACAAGGAGGGTAAAAGAAGAAAGTGGATCTAAAAAAAATATCAGCTAGGGACTGACTTAAAAAATGAATACATGAAAAAGAAGAGTGAATATGAAGAAGAGGACGATAAAATTATCCATGCAGAGAGAAAGAGGGAACCGCAGATTATCTTAATGTACAGAGTGTAAAGGGGTGGAATCAGCAGTCACTTAGGCTCAGGAACCGTCCAACTGTGCGAACCCACTGATAGAAGACAGAGATAAGAGGGCAGTCACTACTAATTGGAGATCAGGTGAGCAATGAACAGTTGACTGTTTGGGCGATATTTATCACTCATGTTTTGACTAAAAGTTATTAGTCTCTTCCCGAAGCGAGTGGTGTTCTGGTACCATCATATATATTTGTTGTGTTTTGGCTAAAAAGACGGTCAATATTGTGACACCAGTGTCAACCTTAACCCATGAGAAATTAATACCACAATTCAACCATGTGTACAAATATAGAGGCGAGCATTTAAATAAATTAAAATTTTGACTCTGAGAAAGAATAACTAGAGATATACAGCGCTTAAATTTCATTATAGCTGGTAATAACATAGCAAGCATCAAATGATCTTTTGATTTAACTCACCTGATTTTGAATTTGCATACGCTTGACGCATGAACCAAAAAAAATAAAAGAAAAACAAAATAATAATTAATGCGTTGGCGCGATTTATCTCCGAGAAGATTTAGCCGACTTCTCTTTCGACTTGAGTCTTGCTCCCTTTTGATTCTCCCTACAAATCGGCGACGGGACTTACATGTTTAATGCCCGATTCGAACGGAAGTTGATGCAAGGCAGATGAGTGTTTCACTGATAAGCTTTTCATGACGAGAATACGCTCGAAAATGCTCGGAATGACTGCCGAGGGGCGACCCCGTTAGCTCCGTGAGATTTGTAGCAAAGAAAATTCAGGATCGCGCACAGTGTCCTCGAGATATAGGTCAAAACGTGGACCGGATACCCTAGAATTGTGCGTGTAATATGGATATCGAATGAAAGCTGTTGCTGATGAGCATTAAGTAATTTTCATTATGATATTCGATTTAGTCGCATCATCCTGGCAAAACTGATAAATATGCATGCGAAGTCGAAATAAAGACATTGAATTAATAATCACCCACATACCTATTTACATACATCCTATTCGATTTGCCTGAAATTTGTATATAAATTTGCCCTATATTAGAATTTACGATGTTTTTTTCCGGGAAGTATGACCAGAGACTGACTGGGACTGGGATTAAGACTAGGACTGGGACGGAGACTCGGAATGGGCTGGAACAAATACATACCACCCTCTGGGACTGGCAATAAGATATTGTAATTAATGTTAGCAGCACTAAGCGATGCTATCGTCTCGAAGCGATGTTAAGCAGTGACGTGAATTCACATCAATAATTCAATCATTATGTATCTACATAAACGAATAAATAATTGCGTCTACACATATGTACGTATACGAGCAGCGGAGCGGCAATGCACAAACACATGCATATATCTTATCTGAGTTTGTCACAAGAGAGAGCAATAATTTGTGCACGTAGTTGTGGCTGGCGATTTTGTAGCCGAAACTAACTAGTAAGTTCTGGAAATCGAAGAGCCTAGAAGTATGCAGCGTAAACTATAAAAGCGGGGCAGGCGAGTAAGAAGTAATTCAGTTTGATTTGAACCGTCAAGCAGTTCGATTAAGCGCTATCTAGCGAGCTATAGCAGTATTATTTTGAATAGTAGAGTTTCATTTGAGCTATCAATCACTTTGTTGTTAAGCAAAGTATAAGTGTTATTGTGAAGTATTTTAATAAAGAGCCATTTTTCCATTATTCAATATTGGAGTTATTTATTCAACAGTTTAGCGATACGAACTTAGCAGAGGGTTGCAAATAAAGGATTTGCTACAGTAAATTCGTTCAATATGAAGAAGATTGAGAAAAACGTTGAGAGAAGAGAAAAGAGAGAAGGAGACTGAGAAAGGGATAGAATGAGATGAAGATATGAGCGAAAAATACGGAGGGGGGTGAATACAAATATTAGGAAAAAGTGTAGAGGGGCGAGGGCATGCTACACCAATCGAATTACATTAAAAACAGCTACAATTTTAAATAATGTTATTGAGTGGCCAAGCGATTGGCCAAAAATAAACGAAAACTAAGAAGGGGAAAAACTCAACGAAAATGCGGATTATACACACACAAGTCCAAATAGTGCAAAAACAAACATGTATAGACAAGTAAGGAGGTTAAGTTCGGACGTAACCGACATTACATAAACCCAGTTTGAGAACTATGGTGACACAAAAAGGGAAAATAACTATGTAGGCAGAATGAACCGAGGGTAACCCTAGAATGTGTTTGTTAATGACATATGTATCAATGAACAGGCATTAAAGAAGTATTTTATGAGGGGTGGGCAGAGTTCGTATAAGTGGACAGCCATTTAGGGATATCAGCACAAAAGGTGCATAAACGGGGTTGACTCTGGATTTGTTTGTATATGATATGGGTATCAATGAGAGGTGTTATGTTGTTGTTAAAGGGAGTGATTCCTATAGTTCCTAGTGGAGGCGCGAAGTGTTTCGAGGTCTCCATAAAGGTGACCAGGGCTGACCCAAGAATTTGTTTGTACAATATGGTATCAATGAAAGGTGGTTATATGTGTATTTTAAAAGGGAGTAATCCTTCGTTCCATAGGTGGACGCCGTTCGAGATATCTCCATAAAGGTGACCGATGGGGTGACCCTAGAGAATTGTTGTTTGTACAGATCTGGGTAATACAAAGAGAGGTGTTAATGGGTCATTTTAAAAGGGTGGTGATCCTTAGTTCCTAGGGGACGACGCCGTTGTCGATATATCGGCCATGAAAGGTGGACCAGAGGGGTGACCTAGAATTTGTTTGTACACGATATGGGTATGAAATGAAGGTGTTAATGAGTATAAAGGGAGTGGGCCTATAGTTCTATAGCTGCACGCCGGTGTCGAAATATACGCATAGAAGGTGAACAGGGGTGACTCTAGATGTGTTATGTACGATATGTGATATCAAACGAAGGATGTTATTGAGGATATTTAAAGGAGAGTGGGCCTTAGGTTCGTATAAGTGGACGCCTTTTCACGAGGTATCGTACGAATAAGGTGACAACCAGGAGTGGATCTAGACTTTGTTTGGTACGATATGGGTATCAACGAAAGGTGTTAATGGGTATTATTATAAAAGGGCCTGGGCCTTCGTTCTATAATTTGTCGCCTTTCGAGATATCGCCATAAGTGGACGCATAGAGTGACCTCTAGAATGTGTTTGTAAGATATGGGTATCAAATGTAAAGGTATTAATGAGAGTTTTAAAAGGGAGTGGTGTAGTTGTATATGTGAAGGCGTTTTCCCAGATATCGACAAAATGTGGACCAGGGTGACCAGAACATCGTCCTGTTTGGATACCGCTAATTTTATTTATATATGTAATACCTGCCAAGATTTCAAGGGTTTTTTATTTCGCCCTGCATAACTTTTTCATTTTCTTCTACTTAATATGGTAGGTGTCACAACCATTTTACAAAGTTTTTTCTAAAGTTATATTTCGCGTCAATAAACCAATCCAATTACCATGTTTCATCCCTTTTTTCGTATTTGTTAAATTATGGCATTTTTTTCATTTTTCGTAATTTTCGATATCGAAAAGTGGGCGTGGTCATAGTCGCATTTCGTTCATTTTTATACCAAGATAAAGTTAGTTCAGATAAGTACGTGAACTAATTTCAGTAAAGATATGTCGAATTTTGCTCAAGTTATCGTGTTAAGGGCCATGCGGAAGGACAGACGGACGACTGTGTATAAAAACTGGGCGTGGCTTCAACCGATTTCGCCATTTTCACAGAAAACAGTTATCGTCATAAAATCTATGCCCCTACCAAATTTCAAAAGGATTGGTAAATTTTTGTTCGACTTATGGCATTAAAAGTATCCTAGACAAATTAAATGAAAAAGGGCGGAGCCCACGCCCATTTTGAATTTTCTTTTTATTTTTGTATTTTGTTGCACCATATCATTACTGGAGTTGAATTTTGACATAATTTACTTATATACTGTAAAGATATTAATTTTTTGTTAAAATTTTACTTAAAAAATATTTTTTTTAAAGTGGGCGTGTTCTTCTCCGATTTTGCTAATTTTTATTAAGCGTACATATAGTAATAGGAGTAACGTTCCTGCCAAATTTCATCATGATATCTTCAACGACTGCCAAATTACAGCTTGCAAAATTTTAAATTACCTTCTTTTAAAAGTGGCGGTGCCACGCCTATTGTCCAAAATTTTATTAATTTTCTATTCTGCGTCATAAGTTCAACTCACCTACCAAGTTTCATCGCTTTATCTGTCTTTGGTAATCAATTATCGCACTTTTTCGGTTTTTCGAAATTTTCGATATCGAAAAAGTAGGCGTGGTTATAGTCCGATATCGTTCATTTTAAATAGCGATCTGAGATGAGTGCTCAGGAACCTACATACCAAATTTCATCAAGATACCTCAAAATTTACTCAAGTTATCGTGTTAACGGACGGACGGACGGACGGACATGGCTCAATCAAATTTTTTTTCGATCCTGATGATTTTGATATATGGAAGTCTATATCTATCGCGATTCCTTTATACCTGTACAACCAACCGTTATCCAATCAAACTTAATATACTCTGTGAGCTCTGCTCAACTGAGTATAAAAATGGGAAAATTACACTTAACGCCTCTTTGAATCAGCTGCCAACAGAAGTTACTACACTTTGTAAACGAGTATGAAACTGAGCGCATTCATCGAATAGATACCCATTAAACAGTGAAATGAAAATTCTCAAAGGTTGAGGAAAATATTAATTCCACAATATGTATTTTGAGACTACACGTTTTCTCAAAACCTTAACCTTTTATTTGGGTGGAGTATAGGGATCTGGAAAAATTGAGGATCGAAGGAGACTAATAAAGAACGAAAACGGGGGAATGGTCCATGTGGTAGTGAAGACTCTTCGACCTTGGAGCGGGTAGTATCGGCTTGATGACTCATATCAAGATTGAACAAGGTGGCGCAGAATTCCCATAACTTTAAATAGGCGGGCCCACATGGGTCATTCTCTATCATGTTACAAATGGAATGGCTTTAAATAACATTCGACGAGCGCATAATACTTAATTAAGTACCCCAATCTTCAAGAACTGACTTGTCGCTTTCTATTAAAAGCAGAGAAGACCAGTCTTATGTACCGGAAAGGCTTCAGGCCCAACATTTTGACAGGCTAATAGATATGTCTTCTCCATTGCACAACATGCATACACCAAAAGCAAGTCGTTAGACAAAGCGCTGCAAAGGGTGGTTAAAAGCACAGAAAGGTCCTTGCTATATTAGGAGTGATCGTTAGGAGTCTTCTTGAATATGGCTAGGGCTTTCAACAACGTCTTTAAACGGGAGATAATAGATGTTTTAATTACATTGAAGTGTATGCAGGCAAATACTTCAGCTATAAGGACTTACAGACGTATCAGATCTAGAAGGGAAAGTAGCATAGGTCCTAGAGAGCTCCAAGAGGGCGAAGTTATTATACAAACATAGCTATTTTTTATAGGGTTTTTCAATTTGGTCATTGAGTAAACTTCTGCCGGCTCTATGGACACATTCTGTACATTCTAGTACCTCACAAAGTAGCCAGTTCAACCTAACCTCACCACAATTTTTTACCTGCGAATTTAATTGTTTGTCTATTTTCCGTCAAGTAGGATAACTTATGTAAATTAGAACGATTTTCGACTTTTTGATCTTAAAATGATTTGTGTAAGGTATTTCGACAACTGTTCTTAAAATATTTTCCTTTGAGTCGAACTATGTTTGGCCTTCACATATTCACAATCCGCCATATACAACCCAATCATATCCGCCAACAAAAGGAGAGCAGCAACCTCTAATTTGTGACCACTGCCTGACTCTATTCGGTTGAAGGGTTAGATGGAGAACTTCCTCCCAGACGGAAATCTAGTGGAAATAAGGAATATAGGGGTGGGATTTTGCTTTATGTGTGGTCTTTTCGAAATATCTGCCCCAGGTTTATTGCTATATAACTTAGCAGGAATTCCAGTGAGATCTCATCAGCGCACTTGATGAGCCTGTATTTGAAGAATCAAAAACCGTGTGTGCTCCGGTCAGTTCCCGCATGGTAAGCCTCGACAGCTTGACTTCGATCTTCACCCAGTTCTATTGGATGTTTGCTAGCAAAGGGTTTGGCATCAGCAATGTCAATAACATGTGATCCCTCGAAACCTCATTGAAATGTCGATAGTTTTTTTATTTCCGTCCGCACTTTATTGGCTTTTTCGGAAACGCTGTTTGTTCTGGCCTGATCTGTTTCTCTTTTGAGAAACATTCCCTGCCGTGTGTGCTTGTTTTGAGATGGCGAGTGCTCCAATTGCGAGCTTTCGTACTCCTCCAATACCGATCTGTAATAAGGGGCGTCCTGCGAACCGCTTGCGCTCTCGCCACTATGAATCTTTTCAAGCATATTCAGCACCCTCTGATGACTTTTAGGTCTTACACGTCCTTTGATCTTTTCTTTATTTTTTGCTATTCCTGTACACTGTGGATGGCGGCACTAGCCTACGTGGAGTAGGAGGTTGTTCCCCAGATACTGTGCGTATTGTGGCGGTATTTCCGTAAGTACTGCAGAAGGTCTCCTGACTGAAAAGCGAAAAAGTGCCCGTCGGCGAGTTGTTTTTGTCCGATGCCGAGCCGGTATATGTAGAGAAGCCACTTATGTATATAACCGACCTTGCTGGGACTAGAGGCGACCGTTCAAGAAAATCACACTGACTTTCTGTGTTAATATCCTCTTTTTGTGAGTATCATCTATTCCAATTTTATTTCGTTCCACTCATGTTTGAGATAGGTTATAGAAAACTCACATTCGCCCCTTTTCCCTCTCGAGTATTATTTATTTCAATTCCATTTCGCTCTCGATTATGTTTGAAATAAGATAGAGAAAATAAACATTGATCCCTTTTTTTGAGAATTATTGATTTCAATTCCATTAGTTTCCATTATGTTTGATATAAATTAGAGAAAATGAATTTCTTCACTTAAGAATAGGTAAAATTCCTTGATGAGGAAGGGCCTTAATTAAAAAACGCTGTCAATGCTCTTTGCGATGCATTTGAAAGCTAACGTTTTGATGTTAGAAATAAGGTTAGTTCTCAAATGCATATCAAATTAAACAATAAGGAGGTTAAGTTCGGGTGTTACCGAACATTACATACTCAATTGAGAGCTTTGGTGACAATATAAGGTAATAACCATGTAGGAAAATGAACCGAAGGTAAACCTGGAATTTGTTTTGTACGATATGGGTACCAAAATGAAAGTGTATTATTTCTATAGGTGGACGCCGTTTTAGGGATATCGCCATAAAGGTGGATCAGGGTTGACTATAGAATTTGTTTGTACGATATGGGTATCAAATGAAAGAGTTAATGAACATTTTAAATGGGAGTGGGCCTTTGTCTATAGGTGCACGCCTTTTCGAGATATCGCCATAAAGGCGGACCAGGTGTGACTCTAGAATATGTATGTACAATATGGGTATCAAACGAAAGGTGTTAATGAGTATTTAAAAGGGTGTGGGGGCTTAGTTCTATAGGTGGTCGCCTTTTCGAGATATCGCCATAAAGGTGGACCAGGCGTGACTCTAGAATGTGTTTGTACGATATGGGTATCAAACGAAAGGTGTTAATGAGTATTTTAAAAGGGTGTGGGGCTTAGTTCTATAGGTGGCCGCCTTTTCGAGATATCGCCATAAGGTGGACCAGGGGTGACTCTAGAATATGTATGTACAATATGGGTATCAAACGAAAGGTGTTAATGAGTATTTTAAAAGGGTGTGGGGCTTAGTTTTATAGGTGGACGCCTTTTCGAGATATCGCCATAAAGGTGGACCAGGGCGTGACTCTAGAATGTGTTTTGTACGATATGGGTATCAAATGAAAGAGTTTAATGAACATTTTAAATGGGAGTGGGCCTTTGTTCTATAGGTGCACGCCTTTTCGAGATATCGCCACAAACGTGGACCAGGTGTGACTCTAGAATATGCATGTACAATATGGGTATCAAACGAAAGGTGTTAATGAGTATTTTAAAAGGGTGTGGGGCTTAGTTCTATAGGTGGACGCCTTTTCGAGATATCGCCATAAAGGTGGACCAGGCGTGACTCTAGAATGTGTTTGTACGATAAGGGTATCAAATTAAAGGTATTAATGCGGGTTTTAAAAGGGAGTGGTGGTAGTTGTATAGGTGGTCGCCTTTTCGAGATATCACCATAAAGGTGGACCAGGCGTGACTCTAGAATGTGTTTGTACGATATGGGTATCAAATGAAAGAGTTTAATGACATTTTAAATGGAAGTGGGCCTTTGTTCTATAGGTGCACGCCTTTTCGAGATATCGCCATAAAGGTGGACCAGGCGTGACTCTAGAATGTGTTTGTACGATATGGGTATCAAACGAAAGGTGTTAATGAGTATTTTAAA
Organism: Eurosta solidaginis; assembly: GCA_029619165.1. NCBI lineage: Eukaryota > Metazoa > Arthropoda > Insecta > Diptera > Tephritidae > Eurosta > Eurosta solidaginis. The sequence continues at coordinate 18,123 of JARSSU010034314.1, forward strand.
AGGGTGTGGGGCTCAGTTCTATAGGTGCCCGCCTTTTCCAGATATCGCCATAAAGGTGGACAAGGGGTGACTCTAGAATATGTATGTACAATATGGTATCAAACGAAAGGTGCTAATGAGTATTTTAAAAGGGTGTGGGGCTTAGTTTTATAGGTGGACGCCTTTTCGAGATATCGCCATAAAGGCGGACCAGGCGTGACTCTAGAATGTGTTTGTACGATATGGGTATCAAATGAAAGAGTTTTATGAACATTTTAAATGGGAGTGGGCCTTTGTTCTATAGGTGCACGCCTTTTCGAGATATCGCCATAAAGGTGGACCAGGGGTGACTCTAGAATGCGTTTGTACAATATGGGTATCAAACGAAAGGTGTTAATGGGTATTTTAAATGGGAGTGGGCCTTAGTTCTTTACGTGGACGCCTTTTCGAGATATTGCCATAAAGATGGACCAGGCGTGACTCTAGAATGTGTTTGTACGATATGGGTATCAATGAAAGGGGTTAATGAGCATTTTAAAAGGGAGTGGGCCTTAGTTCTATGGGTGGACGCCTTTTCGAGATATCGCCATAAAGGTGGACCAATGGGTGACTCTAAAATGCGTTTGTACAATATGGGTATCAAAGAAAGGTGTTAATGATTATTTCAAAAGGGCGTGGGGCCTAGTTCTATAGGTGGACGCCTTTTCTAGATATCGTCATAAAGGTGGACCAGGGGTGACTCTATAATGTGTTTGTACGATATCGGTATCAAGCTAAAGGTATTAATGAGGGTTTTAAAAGGGAGTGGTGGTAGTTGTATAGGTGGTCGCCTTTTCGAGATATCGCCATAAAGGTGGACAAGGGGTGATTCTAGACTTTGTGTGTACGATATGAGGATCAAGTGGAAGGTGTTAATGAGTCTTTTTAAAAGGGAGTGGGCCTTAGTTCTATAGGTGGCCGCCTTTTCGAGATATCGCCATAAAGGTGGACCAGGGGTGACTCTAGAATATGTTTGTACAATATGTGTATCAAATGAAAGGTGTTAATGAGTATTTTAAAAGGACGTGGGGCTTAGTTCTATAGTTGGACGCCTTTTCGATATACCGGCATAAAGGTGGACCAGGGTGACTCCAGAATGTGTTTGTACGATGTGGATATAAAAGTAAAGTTATTAATGAGGCTTTTAAAGGGGAGTGGTGGTAGTTGTATATGTGAAGGCGTTTTCCAGATATCGACCAAAATGTGGACCAGGGTGACCCAGAATTTGTTTGTACGATATGCGTATCAAATGAAAGGGGTTAATGAGCATTTTAAAAGGGAGTGGGCCTTAGTTCTATAGGTGGACGCCTTTTCGAGATATCGCCATAAAGGTGGACCATGGTGACTCTAAAATGCGTTTGTACAATATGGGTATCAAAGAAAGGTGTTAATGATTATTTCAAAAGGGCGTGGGGCCTAGTTCTATAGGTGGACGCCTTTTCTAGATATCGTCATAAAGGTGGACCAGGGGTGACTCTAGAATGTGTTTTGTACGATATCGGTATCAAGCTAAAGGTATTAATGAGGGTTTTAAAAGGGAGTGGTGGTAGTTGTATAGGTGGTCGCCTTTTCGAGATATCGCCATAAGGTGGACCAGGGGTGATTCTAGACTTTGTGTGTACGATATGAGGATCAAGTGAAGGTGTTAATGAGTCTTTTTAAAGGGAGTGGGCCTTAGTTCTATAGGTGGCCGCCTTTTCGAGATATCGCCATAAAGGTGGACAGGGGCGACTCTAGAATATGTTTGTACAATATGTGTATCAAATGAAAGGTGTTAATGAGTATTTTAAAGGGCGTGGGGCTTAGTTCTATAGTTGGACGCCTTTTCGATATACCGGCATAAAGGTGGACCAGGGGTGACTCCAGAATGTGTTTGTACGATGTGGATATAAAGTAAAATTATTAATGAGGCTTTTAAAGGGGAGTGGTGGTAGTTGTATATGTGAAGGCGTTTTCCAGATATCGACCAAAATGTGGACCAGGGTGACCCAGAACATCATCTGTTGGATACCGCTAACTTATTTATATATATAATACCAAGAACAGTATTCCTGCCAAGGTTTCAAGGGTTTTTTATTCGCCCTGCAGAACTCTTTCTTTTCATTCTACTTAATATGGTAGGTGTCACACCCATTTTACAAAGTTTTTCCTAAAGTTATATTTTGCGTCAGTAAACCAATCCAAATACCACGTTTCATTCCTTTTTTCGTATTTGGTATAGAATTATGATATTTTTTTCGTTTTTGGTAATTTTCGATATCGAAAAAGTGGCGTGGTCATAGTCGATTTCGGAAATTTTGTATACAAATACAAAGTGAGTTCAGATAAGTACGTTTAACTGAGTTTAGTGAAGATACATCGATTTTTGCTCAAGTTATCGTGTTAACGGCCGAGCGGAAGGACAGACGGTCGACTGTGTATAAAAACTGGGCGCGGCTTCAAACCGATACCGCCCTTTTTCACAGAAATAAGTTATCGTCCAACCTATCTAGCCCCTACCAAATTTCACAAGGATTGGTATATTTTATTTAGACTTATGGCATTAAAATCATTACTGGAGTTAAATGTTGACATAATTTACTTTTATGCCTGTAAGATATTCATTTTTTGTTAAAATTTGACTTAAATTTTTTTTTAAGTGGGCGTGTTCTTCATCCGATTTTGCTAATTTTTATTTAGCAAACACTATAGTAATAGGCGTAAAGTTCCTGCCAAATTTCATCATGATATCTTCAACGACTGCCAAATTACAGCTTGCAAAAACTTTTAAATTACCTTCTTTAAAAACTGGGCGGTGCCACGCCCATTGTCCAAAATTTTACTAATTTTATATTCTGCGTCATAGTTTCACTCACCTACCAAGTTTCATCGCTTTATCCGTCTTTGGTAATGAATTATCGCACTTTTTCGGTTTTTCGAATTTTCGATATCGAAAAAGTAGGCGTGGTTATAGTCCGATATTGTTCATTTTATAAGCTTTTATTTACTTTCACTTTTGTTGTCTGTAATGGAATCTTGCAAGTTAAATTTGATACACTTCCCGGTGTCCGATTGAGCTGAAATTTTGCACACATGTATAACTCCGATGACAATGCAATATTACTTTGTTAGAATTCGATAAATTAATCGATAACACAGTTATCGGTAAAGATTTGTATTTACTTTGGCATAACAGCCTAAGTCCCATACAAACACGCCGGTACCTATCCGTGGATTGTGATATTTGGACGTGGTGAATCACGTGTCACGCGTGGTGAATCTCATCGCTTGCGAAAAGCGGAGACACAACCCTCTGTTGTATTTCTGTGTATAACCAACATAGCTGAATTTTTAAGGCTGTTTAACCCTGTAATCTTTTCTGTAATTTATTTTGCTTTTGGAAAAATTACCTATTTGAAAAAAGCTGGCTGAAAAATATTGGCATAACAGCTTAAGTTAAATCAAGAATGGAAAATCTTTGGAAAATTTGAGCAGATGTGGCAATTTCGCGCGTCCGTTGAACGAAATTTGACAATCTGCTGATCATCGCTAAGAAATTAGCGACATTCCATCAACTAAGCAGCACTTTAGCAATACTACTGTTATTATTTGGCCGCTCAAACACACAAATATTAATTGTGCATTAAATCTAAAATATACAAATACACCATAATAATTTACACGGCCAAAGCCATAATAATTCACACGGGTCATCAATTCTTTCTCTGATTCAAAATCTGAACTACCAGCGCTACCGTCAACAGCTCAGTGTCATCACTGCCAGTAGCGCCAATAACACCAAACTCGTGCCTGACACACAAAAGTCGTTTCACTCAATAGCGCAAGTAAAATGTACTACGCACTCACTACTAAGAAGCGTCAAAAATTCGCTTGGAGTAATTTCGTCAATGAGCTACCATTGAGCTGGCACCGCATTGGCGCTGGCGCCATGCAATTTACATCACTAAAATTGCGCGAATGCCCAGGCTCATGACTTCAATACTTATATTTACAATGCTTTAAACTTTAAATACACCTCTGAAGTTGCTGCGCATAAAATGTGTACTAATAAATTCCAATACGCATTATACGCAGATGTAACTGATATATGTGTTTTTGTTTCACCCCCTATACTTATATTTAAAGCTTTTATAAGAACAAGCTTCTATTACTTGTTAATAAAACGAACTAAAAAGTAAAAAATAAAATTAAAGAAAAAAAAACTTTTTTAAAAATAAGCTTTTATTATTTTGGTTAATAAAATTAACTAAAAAGTAAACAATAAATTGACTCTAAAGAAATATAACACTTTATAAGTTCATTGTAAGCTTAAACGATAATTAGGCTTTTTCGTCTGCGACAAAAAAATTCTATATTGTACATAATTATATATTTTTAACATTAAAACTTTACACCTAAATTATTAAATCTTACAGTTTATATCACAGTCCTAATTGTTCTAATAAAAGCGTGTTACATTGCGATAGCAAGAAAAGGAGATCCTAAATGTTCTTAATTATACCATCAAAATTTAACACGTTTTTTATTAGAACAATTAGGACTGTGATATAAACTGTAAGATTTAATAATTTAGGTGTAAAGTTTTAATGTTAAAAATATATAATTATGTACAATATAGAATTTTTTTTGTCGCAGACGAAAAAGCCTAATTATCGTTTAAGCTTACAATGAACTTATAAAGTGTTATATTTCTTTAGAGTCAATTTATTGTTTACTTTTTAGTTAATTTTATTAACCAAAATAATAAAGCTTATTTTTAAAAAGTTTTCTTTTCTTTAATTTTATTAATAGGTAACTGAGATGAGTACTCAGGAACCCACATACCAAATTTCATCAAGATACCTCAAAATTTACTCAAGTTATCGTGTGAACGGACAGACGGACGGACATGGCTCATCAAATTTTTTTTTCCATCTTGATGATTTGGTATATGGAAGTCTATATCTATATCGATTTCCTTATACCTGCACAACCAACCGTTATCCAGTCAAGTTAATATACTCTGTGAGCTCTGCTCACTGAGTATAATAAGCCCTAATTTAGAATGAGGAGCCCTATAAAAATTACGTCATGGGTGTACTATAATATTGAATCACTTACAATTCAATTGCGCATATGTGATTTTATCAATTTTGACAGAGTTCATTTGGATAATAAAGTTTCTATCATTAATACCAATATTTTGAGTACTATGCAAAATCTAACTTATGAAAAAGTAGTACAATTTAAATTAATGAATAAATGGTATGACAATGAGTTAGCCAATATGAATAAATATAAATATGAAATGTATAAACTTGCGCAAACTTCAGGAGAATGGGATGAGTACAGAAACATTAAAAAAAATACAAAGAGTTTGTAGAAATTAAAAAAAAACAAACATATGGAACATAAGATAAATAATAATAGTTATGATAGTAAAATGATGTGGAAACATTTGAAACAGGCAATAAGTATGGGAAATGAAACTACATCTATCAAGAAAATAGTAATAAATGGTTTAATATATGATTATGAATCGGAAATTGCCACATTTAAACAGATATTTTGTAAATAGCATCCAAGATATTGTAGTAATATAGACGTATTTGATAGAGATGCCAATATACCTAGTCTAACTGTGTCTTTAATTTGACCAAGTTAGCACGGACGACGTCGTAAAAATTGCCACTAAATTTAAAGCCAAAAGAGGTGGAAAAGATTGTTATCAGATGGTGTTGTGAAAGGACGTAATACGATATTTAGGTTACCTCTATGCTCAAATTATAAATAAAAGTTTAAGCAGTGGCATATTTCCAACCATTTGGAAAACCTCGACTATAGTCCCAATAGAAAAGTTGCAAATACTATTAAAGCAGAGGAGCTGAGACCAATAAATACTTTGTCCAGTGATGAGAAAATTTTAGAGATGGTAGTTAAAAATCAATTAGTTCAATATTAGAAAATAATAAGGTATTTATACCTCAACAGTCAGGATTTCGACAAAATAATTCTGCGAAACAGCTTTAACATGTTTATAGCTGAATGGAAAGAAGAACTTAATAACAAAAAGTCGATCATTGCAGTCTTCATTGATCTCAAAAGAGCCTTTGAAACTATCGATCAGATAATATTAATAGAAAAATTATCAAGCATTGTATTAAAGACATTGAATTAGACTGGTTTGATAATTTCTTAACAAATCGTAAGCAAAGACAATAATTATTTCAGCATTATCGGACGAAGTTCACGTTAAGATTGGTTTACCCCAAGGCACTGTGCTAGCTTCCAATTTTATTTAATATTTATATTAATGATATTAAGTATATATTGAAATTCAGTACCATAAAACTATTCGCGGATGATGCACTAATTTCCATAATGGTAGGAATGAACATGAAATAAGAGAAAAACCACAACGTGATTTGGATGCTCTCTATATTTGGCTGTCTGGTAACAGACTAAAAATTAATATTGAAAAAACTAAATATGTGGTAATAACAAGAAAGAATATTGCTCATTTTGAAGCTATTAAAATAAATAATACTAAAATTGAAAAGGTGCAAATGATTAAATTTGGAGGTATCTTGATGGAATTTGGTATGTAGGTTCCCGGGCACTTATCTCAGATCGCTATTTAAAATGAACGAAATCGGACCATTACCACGCCCACTCTTTCGATATCGAAAATTTCGAAAAACACATAAAGTGCGATAATTCATTACCAAGACAGATAAAGCGTTGAAACTTGGTAGGTAAGTTGAACTTAGAATAGAAAATTGGTAAAATTTTGGACAATGGGCGTGGCACCGCCCACTTTGAAAGAATGTAATTTAAAGTTTTGCAAGCTGTAATTTGGCAGTCGTTGAAGATATCACGATGAAGTTTGGCAGGAACGTTACTCCTATTACTATATACATGCTTAATAAAAATTAGCTAAATCGGAGAACGAACACGTACACTTTTAAAAAAATTTTTTTTTAAAGTCAAATTTTAACAAAAAATTTAATATCTTTACAGTATATAAGTAAATTATGTCAAAATTCAACTCCAGTAATGATATGGTGCAACAAAATACAAAAATAAAGGAAAATTTTAAAATGGGCGCGGCTCCGCCCTTTTTCATTTAATTTGTCTAGGATACTTTTAATGCCATAAGTCGAACAAACATTTACCAATCCTTGTGAAATTTGGTAGGGGCCTTAGATTCTGGAACGTTAACTTATTTCTGTCAAAAAGGGCGAAATCGGTTGAAGCCACGCCTAGTTTTTATACACTGTCGTCCGTCTGTCCTTCCGCTCGGCCGTTAACACGATACTTGAGCAAAAAGCGATATATCTTTACTAAGCTCAGTTCACGTACTTATCTGAACTCACTTTGTATTGGTATAAAAATGGCCGAAATCCGACTATGAAAACGCCCACTTTTTCGATATCGAAAATTACGAAAAATGAAATAAATGCCATAATTCTATACCAAATACGAAAAAAGGGATGAAACGTGGTAATTGGATCGTTTATTGACGCAAAATTTAACTTTAGAAAAAAACTTTGTAAATGGGTGTGACACCTACCATATTAAGTAGAAGAAAATGAAAAAGTGCTGCAGGCGAAATCAAAAGTCCTTGGAATTTTGGCAGGAATACTGTCCATGTTATTACATATATAAATAAATTAGCGGTACGCGACAGATGATGTTCTGGTTCACCCTGGTCCACCTTTATGGCGATATCTCGAAGAGGCGTCCACCTATAGAACTGTGGCGCACTCCCTTTTAAAATACTCTTTGATACCTTCCATTTGAAACGCATGTCATACAAACACATTCCAGGGTTACCCTAG
>JARSSU010034318.1:0-29296 GCA_029619165.1 Eurosta solidaginis
AAAAATTTTTTTCGAGCTCTAGGCCATGTATATGTAATTAAAATACCAAAAATGCTTGTTTTACATATAAATTTTATATCTGTCAAATTTATTTTTATGAATTTATTTTAATCGATATTTCGATTTCAAACTGAAATCATCTTCAGGACTGAAAGGCATGTAAAAACAAAAAAATATTAACACATAAAACATAACAACATTTTTATAAAGATTTTTATTAATTGTATTTAGAATCAACGGAATTGAATTTTGCATATTTTTCAAGTTATGATTAGAACAGTTGAAATTGCCGAATGGTAAAAAGTAGAAAAAGGAAATTTATTTGACCGAATGTATTAAATTGAATTTTAATAAACGATTTGAAATTTTTAAATTTTTTGAAAGAATTTAAAATTTTTCAATTATTGAAACGGCATTTGTTTGCCGTAGCTAAATATAAGCCACGTTTTTTGTTTCGCATTTTTTTTTGCTAGTGATCCATTTTGCAGCACGGCCCACGGTCGCCATTTAAGGCGTCCATTTTAGACACCATGAAAATTTCTGTGCACACACTGCCACACGCACACCACTGTTTGTAAAACTTACTCTGTCTTTTTGTTCCTTCAATTAACTAAATAAACGTTTGATTTATTGTTATAAAAACTTTATTTTATAAAAACTCGTTTTGTACAATTTACTTTAATCACACTTAGTTTTTTTTTAAACAGTTTTACGACCGGCGTCTTTTCTTCACAGCAACGAATTGAATTCCATCTTCATTTTTTTTAAACTCGCTGATGCAATTCGCCCTGCTGAGTACAATTGCCACTGCTGTTCAGCAACAGCTGACAGTGATGCCAGTTGCACTCAGAGGTGTGTTCAATTTTTGAAGGCTGGGTAACGCAGTGCAGTTATACTTAACCTTCTCTCCAATTTATGAGATAGAGATTATGGGGCATTCAATTGAGGGAGCCAGCTGTCGCCCCTTGCGGCTGACTTCCTTTAGTTTAACAATTGATTGGTCTTGGAGATCTGCTCATCTCCTTCAGCTCTGCGTTTACGACCACCCACATTGTTGGAACTGTTAGGGTTGGTGTTGCAATAACGCGCAATGTGCCCTGGCTTTCCACACTTAAAGCATTTGACTGCATCATTATTATTGTGCTGCGTACTCTTCAATGCTTCCAAAATTGTGTCTACCCAGTCTGGCCTTTCCACTTCCACGCGATGAGCTTTGTATGCGGGCTTACTCTAAAGCGACGCTGGGATACCGTTTCTGCGGAATGTGGGTTTGTGGTTTGGCCTATGTCGCTCGCTTCGTTTCTACGTCCCGTATGCCATTTAAAAAACTCTGGATTTTATCCTCCCGGTGTACTCCACGGGTGCGTCCGCATTTGCCAAATGAGCAATCTTTCAATATCTGAAGCAAACTCCTTCAATGTCTCATTTGCGTTTTGGTAGCGGTTTTGCAACTCAATTTGGAATATCTTTTTTCTACTGCTCGCTTCCATAACGTCGTTCTACAGCAGCCATCAATGCTTCATAGTTGTTCCGCTCTCCTTCGGGAATCGTATGTAGGATTTCGGCTGCTGGCCCCTTCAATGCTACGAACAGTGCAGCAACTTTATCTTCCGCATTCCAGTTGTTCGCTGCTGCGGTCTTCTCAAACTGTAGCTTAAAAGACCTGGAAAGGAACAAAACCGTCAAAGGGATGGTGTATTTACCTTTGGATTGCTTGCTGAAAACAGCTGGGCGCATTTAGATGCAGCTCCTGTATACGACCTCTCAATGTTTCAATCTCAGCATCGATTTATTCTGCGAGTTGTACAGTCTTCTGTATCTTGTGCCTCCAGCTTCGATGATACCCTGTATACGACCTCTCAATGTTTTCAATCTCAGCATCGATTTTATCCTCGAGTTGTACAATTTTTGTATCTTGTGCCTCCATCTTCGATGATATCCTTATCTCCGCCTCCAGCTGCGAGGATATGCGAGCCTCTTGTGCTTTCAACTGTTCAGCCAACTGAGATGTCATATATGTCTCTGTTCTTCCAGTTGAGATGACATTTGCGACGACATTTCTGAAATGCGTGTTTCTTGTGTTTAAATCTTCGATTTATGCGTGTCTCCTGCGATTCCAGTTGAGATGCAATACTTTCTTCTCTTAATCCAGTTGGAAATGGACATGTTGGTGGATATTTGTGAGCGACATTTCGGACATTTGTGTTCAGGTCTGTGTTCGCCATTGTCTGCGGTGTTTGCTTTCTTCCATTTTGTTGTTTCCTGCGCCATGCAAGATGAAAGTCATACTCTTCCACGTCAATTCCTTCTGATTCCTATTGCCTGTCGTAGTCGTTCCTGAAGTTCTAGTTTTATGCCGGTTGTATTCAATTTACGGCTCTCCAACTCCTTCTTCAGTTGCTGGATCTCCATTCACTTAACTTTGTCATGTCCAAGTTGTATTCTAAGTCTTCGAATTTATTCAACAATTCCTCTTCTGACACCGATTGTAACGAATTTACTGCAAATCCTCTTATTTGCAACCCTCTGCTAAGTTCGAATCACTAAAACTGTTGAATAAATAAATCTGATATTGAATAATGGAAAAATTGCCTTATTAAAGTACTTCGGCAATAACACTGTAGTACTCTTTCAACTAGCTTGCTTAATAAACAAACTGACTGATAGCTTAAATGACAACTCTACTATTGCCCGACCGATTGCATGCTTAATCAAAAACTGATTATAGCGCCTCTACGCTGGTGCTTTTATACTCTGTGATTTCCTCGTGGCATCTTCTAGGAGCTTCCAGAATTTACTTAGTTGCCGCCATATAATTATAACTACAGATGCACGTATATAGCTTCTCATATGCGTGTATTTGTGAGCGACACTTCAACAATTACATATTGCATACTTTTGAGAGCATCTCAGATAAGATATGCTGCATGTGTTTGTGCATCTCTTCTATGCTACGTGTACGTACATATGTGTAGACATAATGTTTTATTCGTTTATGTAGATACAAGTGACTGTCTGCTTTATTGTTGCTGTGACTTCATTTACTTAGCATCAGACTAGGGATGTGAGTATACTTAGTGTCACTCATATTGCGTCACAATATAATTCTTAATTTTACTGCCAAAACCCGTAAAAAAAATTGGGAGGGATTATCGAAAGACGTGTTCGGTATAATTATTAATACAACCGCCAACTATTGATTAATATTATTAAAAAATTAAAGGTAATTAGCACAAACATTTGCTAAATCATAGTTTTTTCAATCAGTGTTTTCAACTAACCGGCGTACGTGCGCTGTAAAAGGAATTTACAGCTCTTGAAAGCTTATGGAAACGTACCTTAACATACGCCGTATATACATATTATGTAAACTGTATTGTTAAATTTAAAGGTTATGATATTAATGTTCGCGCTCCGGATTATGATTCCTGAGAACCAAACGCGTCTTGTCCTATAGACAGCTCTGAACACTTTGGTCGTGTTTTAGCAGTCAAAATGGCTAAACAAAAGACTTTAAAAATTGTTATTGTTTTCATATGTAAAATGGGCCACTGCTGCAATAAAAGCGATCAGAAAATTTCGCCCGGCATCACGGTCTGCGCACACCATATTTTCATTGGGAGTACCAAAAATTCATCAAAGAAAAGGTACCAAATCTCAGAAAAAAGGACCAATTTTTGTTTTATTTGATTGTGATTACAAGCAATTCACTAAAGTGTCATAGTCGTTGTTAAATATAAAATTTCAGGATGTTTCCATGATTTCCTATACAAAATTTTTACAAACTTAGCGAATAGGGGACTGAATTCAAGCTGCACAAACAAAAGCACTACTTTTAGGTATTATATTTTAAAATTTCTGGGATAAGTCTATGCCTTCACTAACTATACGTTTTAAATTTAGTTTTGCTGGCAAAGCTCTTACTTCCAGCATTATGTTGTTAATTGGTAAGAAGTAAAATGCAAAGCGCAGGTGAGATTTTAGTAAGAAAGGCTCATAAATTTACGTTTTGGTGTAGATCATAGATGATGCTTACCTTTTCCCCTGATCGTTGAAATTTCATACCAAAACCTAGATTTAGTAAGTGTGATTTTGAAAAACTCACATTTACTGAATGTAGCCCCAGGCTTCAGATTAAAAATCAAACGTCTTAAAAGTTTCAACTGTGCAATAGCGGAACCTGATAACATTTTAAGTAGGTACTAGAAATTAGTTAACAGCATTGTTGTTGAAGTTTATCGGGCTCTGTACCTACGAGAATAAAACACAAAACACTTCTTTCGAATCAAATATTTTTTACATTTGCTTCAAAATCTGAAAATAAAAGTAAATTTCTCAATCGCGATTCGTTATTCATTTATAAAGTTACCGCTTTCAAGAAGTGTTCTTGTCTTACTTACAGTTAAATATTTCTTATACCAAGCTACTTAGTTTTAAGGTATTCGGCGTGCCTTAACACCACAATACGAGGGTTGCTATTTATATTTTCAGCCTTTCCATCACAAATTGTTTGCCGGCGCCATTTGATGTTTTCAATTGAAAGTTTGACGTTTTGAGCACAACTTGTGTTGTTTACAGTAACTTAAAAGTTGTATCTCGGCGAAAAAATGGAATTAACTCGTGAAAATTTTCGTGCGATGATTTTGACGACTTTCGACGTGGATTATCAAGATAGAGGAGTGCTTTGAACAACTTACTCTTCCACTCTTCCACTTTTGGTGATGAAGCCCCATCCTTTGCCACTGTGAAACGCTGGTACAACAAATTCCATCGTGGCCGCCGTTCGCGCAGGGAAGAAATTCGTGAAGCTCGTCCAAATTCAGTTGTTGTGCAACAAAACATTGAAGCTGTACGCGAACTTTATATTGCCTGATCGTCATGCGACTTATCGTGAGATTTAGGCATCCCTGGGCATTAGTATGACGAGCATCAATAAGATATAGCATGAACATTTAGCTGTGAAAAAAATTGTTCGCGTTGGATCCCGCATAATTTGACAAAAGCTCAAAAAGATGCTCGTGTCAATTGGTGCAAAGAAATGCTCAAGAAATTCAATCGCGGTGCATCAAAAACTCTATGTAACATCTACACAGGTAACGAATCTTGGATCTATGCGTATGAGCCCGAAGCAAAACAGCAATCCACTGTATGGGTCTTCCAAGATGAGCTAAATCCGACAAAAGTGATTCGTGCGCGAAGCACTTCGAAGAAAATGATCGCCTGTTTCCTCGGAATAACTGGACATATGGCTACCATGCCAAAAGAGCGATGAAGACGGTGAATTCCGAATGGTACACAATAATTTGTTTGCCAGTAGTTCGTGGTGAAATATGGAAGAAAAAGCGGCAACGAAGGATCATTCATCGTCATGACAATGCCAGCTCTCACACATCGGCGGAAACAACCGTCTATTTGATTGGCCAAAACGTCGAATTAATGAGTCCACACGGTACAGCGCTGATTTGGCGGCAAGTGACTTCTTTTTATTTCCGCAAACAAAGAATAAATTACGTGACCAACGTTTTTCGGCGCCTGAAGAAGCCTTGGATGCATTCAAAATCGTAGCTACTGCCTAAAGACAAAAGAAAAAAGGACCAGCTAACCAAATGGGGTTGGAAGGGACCATTTTTGGTCCAAATGGACCAAACGTGGCAACCGTGCCCGGCATTGTGTTTGGAGTAGACGAAATGGATTCCATTGAGTTCAATGAACTTGAATCCAGTTAAGCAACGTCCACATATACTTGGCTGTTTGCTACATTGCAGTATATCTTCTTCCTCAAAACTATTAATTTAATATTTGCCGTAAGAAAATTTCAATGGGACTCTATTTAATCTTTCAGCTTGTATTAACCGGTTAAAGCTCATCAATCTTCCAACTCTGGCTAGTCGAAGGGGAATGCTTGGTGTATTATTTATACAAAATGGGTAGATTTTATGACCATTTCTTCTGAACGAAGTGAATTTTAGGGTTCCCTGTCGAACCACGAGACACTACAAACCTCTTCTTCTGAAACAATGTAGAGCGAACTCAATGAACCCTTCCGGTGTCTATGCCAGGATTATAACTCTCACTCAAACACATTTAATAGCTCGGACTACCTTTTTCCTATAAAAAGACTGTTCTTACCTCACTTAATCATTAATGTAGTATTTGTATGTTTCTAATATTTCTTCTCTATTTATTAAAGCATACACTAAGCTGATGATATCTCTTCTGTAGCTGAGCAGTTTTAGATCTCGGCGTTGAAAAACCGCTGCCCATCAACGACTCGGCAAAAATATATATAATAATTTCAAATAATGACAGGACTAGCCTGGTTTCAGAGGGCAGTGCGCTGTCACAATGTCTATCTATGCAGTATTCCATTCAGCGCATGATATATTTCGAATTGAACGAAAAATGTTACAAAGCTTATATCTGTGAAATGAGAAAGAATATTATCTCCAACCCAAAGTCGTTTTATAGTTTCGTAAACTTTAAACGTAAAATGCAAGAATCTCCTTCCACATGAAGTTTCATTATTGTACATAAAGCGATAACCACAAACTTCTTTGCAATTTTTTGCAAATCTAATTACTCTACTAAAACCAATTCACAGCCCCACAATTATCCCTAGGGGCAGCACTCAAACAACTTAGTTAATTGTACAACTATAAGCCCTGGAGATGTTTTACTTTATCTTAAAACCTTAAGAGAATCTTTTAAATAGGGTCCAGATAGTACTCCTATGTGTACACATACTTAGAAAACGTACAGTCCACATCCAATAGCAAAGCTTTTTGCTATCCCAAAACTTTTCGAGTTTATCGTTACCGATGAGCTTACTGCTTCTATTTCTTGTACAAATCGATTTAGAAAATGGGTGCACACGGACGTTATTTGAAAGGATTTCAGAAAAGCGTTTAATAACGGTTGTCACTCGTTACTTATACATAAACTTGATCAGCTTGGTTTTCAACCGAGTCTCGCTTGGACTGCTTCCTATCTTCTTGGCAAGACCCAAAGATTAGACGGTATTAGACACGAGCGATGTGGTGTTTCACCCAGGCAATAAAAACGTATAGCACAGATACTAAAAACGAATGACTTCCCTCCCACTTTAATACAAAAATTGATCAAAGAACACTCAAAAGTGAAATACCCGAAGAGTGGAGAAAAATATACAACAAAATATAAATTCATGGTATACATACCAGGTTTTTCTGCACGACTACAAGCTTCAAATATTTATAACAATTAGAATAACAGAATTGCACACAAACCAACTTATACTAATAATATATTTTTTAGCAACATGAAAAGCAAGGTAGACACGATAGACAAAAATAACACAATATACAAAATTACATTTGCGGTAGACGAAAAAGATAATTGTGCGAAAGAATATGTGGGCACAACAAAAAACAAATTAAAGACCAGAATAGCTGGGTTACCGATCTGACATAAAATGCAGATCATCTGGCAGCACACAAAAAACAGCATTTGCGGCCCACTGTGCAGAGAGCGGCCACCAACCTGACTTTGAATCGGTGAGCATACTGGAGAGGGAGAACAATTACTCCAAAAGATTTAAGCCCCCATTACTGATACTTAGCATAGACTTGACTTGACTTGGCGTAAACTTGGCAACTTAGCCACGATTATACTCCACTTGGCGCATACAATCTGGCAACATAATCAGCGTTGAAATTTATTTTTAAATAAATGTCAATTTGTATGACAAAATGAAATGGAAACAAACAAATGGCATCTCAATCTGTAAACGTCACTTAGAAAATCAAAATTCAACAGACTTCTAAGTGAAGTTAAGTTTTGCTAAGTTTTGAGTAATTAGTAACATGCAATGTTCATTTAACAGAACTGTAAGTGACAGTTCTCAAGCCAAGTCAAGTCTATGCTAAGTATCAGTAATGGGCGCTTTACTTTGGAAATGCTTCACATAGCAAATACACCAACAAACAAGAGACTTGACTACAAAAGAGACACAGAAAACTGTTCACATATATACAGACACTTAAAGCGGAGTCATTGGTGCCGTTTGTCGTATCGCTGTAGTCGTATCCCTAACGTAATCAGCTATTTATCGTTAGGGCGGAAAACCAAAAACCAATTGGTTGGCTACGATACGGTTATAACCTTAGCGGCACCAATAATCGATTGCATTGGCTCCTATTATGAGACAAATTCGATCTTCGACTGTGGTCGAAAGAGCTGATCGAACGAATTTTCATTCGGTATTATGACACTCACTCATTCGTTCAAGACTAGTGTCATTGTTCGGTAATTCGATAAATTCAACTGTTCCAAGGTGGCGCCTCTGCCGTTAAAGCATGGCAAAAATCAAAAAAATCATGAAAGTGTTCGCTAAATCTAATACTGTTTTCACACAGAAACTTAATGATCTCATTTCACCTTCTAATGAAATCGTAAATTTTTTGATTTCACACAGAAGTAGTTGCTCGATTAGTATGAAGGATAAAATGTCAAGCGAATAAAATGACAATGCTATATGAGAGACAATGACATTTACTTTGACAAATGACATTTTTAAACACCGAACACACCAAAAACTAAGAAACTGAACGCTGCCAACAGAGTTGCATTGGGCTTTTGATTTCATTAGGCATTCGATTAGTCACTAATGAAATAATTATAGATTCCAATTTTGTAGGGAAGATTGAGCTCAATAAGCGCCTTAATGTAGAAAACTGCCTTTATTATTCAATAAGCCGTGTGTGTGAAAATAGTATAATACATGTTTCTAATAGAGAATTTTCCAGGGATTAAGAATATATAACTGTTTTTTCACAGGTAGAGCCGCTCAAAGTTGACCAATTTTCAACATTGGGAAAAATTTGAAATTTTTCTTCTTTTTCGTTGTATTTAAAATGGTTTTGTGAGCAAATAAGGCGGCCGGTTGTCGTTTTCTTGTATAGCAATTAAAGATAATTTAATTTAGGATTGAAAAAAAAATTGTAAAGTTGGCGGATATACCTGTTTTTCGAAATGCCTATTTTTAGGCCCTTTTTAAAACCTTTATGGAAAAAAATATGTTAAAATATGTGCTCCGTCAATTAACAGTAGTTATTTGTGAAATATTCAGATACCTAAATTCATAAAGTCTACCTGCGTCCAGCTGCAACTTCACTTTTTACATCAAATAAAGTTAAACAACCTTGGGCATAAATACGCGCATGAGCAGGTATATATAATCCAGTACGGCCGTAAGGTCGTTTTTGTTATTAGAACTTGTTAACAACATACATTTTTTTAGTTACGAATTGTATACCTGAAATTCATTTTAATAATTTGAGTAGGTATATAAAGCTATCCATCATACAATGCACATTATCATTCGTCTTTTGGAGATTAAGGAACTAAGTATTCTGTTTACTTAAATAAAGTGAATAGTATTTTTAAATATAGTTCCCAGATTAATATTTAGTCAGATACACTCGAAGCCAATTCTAATATGTATCTAGAAAACTCGAAACTATTTGTGGTGTTTAAATCTACAAAGTCAAGACGGGACTTCGTTGAGGCTATTATGAGAGAATTAGCGAGTGAAACAAGCATTAAAGAAAAGGAAGGCCTGGAAGAAAAAATTGGTTTACAATACATTATCATAGAAAGAAAATGGAAGGACGTCTATCGTAACAATTCAAAATTTCTAAGTAAGCATGAAAAGCTGACAAAACTTTTTGGACGTAGAAACGCCTAGCACGTCAACCAATCCAACTAGAGGGAGACCAACAAAACCCATAGAAGAGTGTTCTACCTACACAAGGAAAAGGAAGCTGTCTGATACCACAAAAGCTATGGCCACGACTTATTTTTCAGAAGCATTGGCTATTAAATATAAAAAAGACGAAGAAAACGTTAAGTCTCATATAACAGAAGCAGTTGCGGTAGCAAGTCCAGTGCGATTGACGAGGATCAAAAACAGCTTTCCCACACCACCAAATGCGCTACCTAGGAAATATACTCCCGAAGAAGCTTTAGCGCTGTTTATAGATATCCGTTTAACGAAGAAAAAATATATTATATTGCGTAAGTCATTATTGCAACGTAATGCCGATAGTTTACATGGATACAAAAAAATTACTCAAGCCAAGAAAGAAGCAGTTCCTCTAAGTCCCAAAATAACCGAATTATCAGCTGAAATTGAGCTACAAAACCTAATGGATCATACGTATACACGACTCCTTCAAAGTTTTACTGAAGAAAAGTTGAAATCACTGCCAAAGGAGGTAGCATTGATAACTAAGTAGGGCTGTGATGGCTCATCAGGACAAAGCGTATATAAACAAAGAATAAATGTAGACGATGAAACAATAAAAAAAAATAATAAATGTAAGGCGCGATAACCTCCGAAGAGATCTAAGGCCGAGCTTCTCTTCCAATTAGCGTCGTGCTCCTCTTGATTTTCCCTACAAATTGGCCGGACGGGATCTACATGTTTTATGCCGACTCCTAACGGCATCTGCAAGGCAGATGAGTTTTCACTGAGAGCTTTTCATGGCAGATATACACCCGGAGCGCTTGCCAAACACTGCCGAGGGGCGACCCCGCTTAGAAAAATTTTCTTCTAATTGAAAAACCTTATTTCTAAAATTTTGATGTTGCTTTGCACGGGGTGCGAACCCAGGGCATACGGTGTGATAGGCGGAGCACGCTACCATCACACCACGGTGGCCGCCCAGATAGTAATATGTTTATGGCTTCTATTGTTCCATTATGACTAAAAGATGAAGCTTCAGAATATTGGAAAAATCCACGTCCGTCATCAACTATATTGTGCCGCCCGATATTATTTAAATACGAGAAGGAGTCTTGAAAATCTTGATGATTCAATAACTGACTAACTAAATTATGAGTATGGAATATCTCCTTTGCATGCTAGGATAAGACGTATGGAATTTGTTTTGAAGCTGGCTTATACACTACCACAACAAGGAGAAATTTTCGACGACAATACAACATGTAAGGAGAAACAAAACATGAGAAAAAAATAATTGAGGATGTATTCTATAAAGAGATTGGCCTTAGAGTTGACTGTCCAAAGTATGGATACGGAAATACAAATGATGGTAACTCCTCAAGAAGATTTTTTGAAAACGATGAAGTGACTGCTCGCATAACAGGAGTTGATAGAGATTGGCAGTAATTTTAAATATTTTAAACTGCCATGAACCAGTTAATAGACCCAAATTTGGCGAATATTCTAAAACTACAGAGTTGCTGCATCAAAAGTAACCTGAGAAGAAACTTACACCAACGGTACATAAAGTTTTAACACATGGAAAAGATTTAATAGAGTACCAGTGCTTACATTAGGAGAATTGTCTGAAGAAGCTCAAGAATCTAAGAACAAGGACTACAAAAGATATAGATGTATAAACACCTGCAAAGTATCACGAGTTAGACAAAACGAAGACCTTTTCAACATGTTAGCTATCTCTTCTAATCCAGTCATATTATCTATGAGGTATGTAAGAACACAAAAAGATCTTACAGATGCGTATAGCTCAGAAATGGTTCCAGTGACGATGACTATGTTAAGATAAAATAAGTTTCTCACTTCTTATCACAACAATGAAAAAGAGATTTACTAATCCATTTTGTTACTTTACTGAAAAATAAGATATCTATGTACAAGTTAATTTTTTATTTAATTTATTTAGTAATTTATAAATACATACTTTTCGTTATTGCATTTCTCTAAAGTTTATCAAATTTATTTTAAAGCTTAGGCATTTCGCCTTCAAACGAGTATTAAATTTTTATAGAAATCAATACGTCTATCGAGTTTGGTACAAATTGGTAAAGCGGTTACTAAGATCAAACTTTTTAGCATAAATGGGCAGTGCCACTCCCTTTTTCCAAAGTTCGTTGGCTGTTTAATCTTTAGCACAAAAAAAATTTCATTGAACTACTTTCAATAACTTTTAATTATTAATAAAATACATATTTGGCTTGTAAATTAAATAAAAAAACATGTAAAATTTTACGATGAATTTTGAAGAACCTTGTTATTGTGGCACCAAAAACGGACATTTGAGTTTTATAAGAGTATTGCTATTTAAAAGAAACAATACGTCTATCGATTTTGGTAGTTATTGATTACGTGACTACTTAGATACAACTTTTTATCATAAGTGGGCAGCGCCACGCTATCTTATCAAAATCATTAGTTTATCTTATTTAATGCTTAAATACGTCTTTATAAGACAAATCTCATTTTATTTTTTTTATTTTTTACTAAATCGAATTTGACGAATTTTTTTGAAGCACTCTGTATCTGTGACATTCTGAGCTTTCACACAATAAAAACTTCAAATAATTAGCTTTCATTTGCATTTTAAATTTTTAAAATATCTTCATTGGTTCAAAAGTTATAATTTTTGCAAAGAAAAAACTCAAAAGGCGCCACTGTGCGTTCAGAAAAGCACATTCCCATCATCTGTCAAATAAAATAAAAGCAAAATTATTTATTATGAAGAAAAAGCTTAAGTACTGGAACTAGCCAGAAGTATAAAACGCTGAAATGAATTTCAATGCGTAATTGTAGCTTTCTAAACATTGTAACTTTCTGAACATGTGTTAAAAACTAAACTTCATAATGACCATAGAAGAGTTCATGGACTTACTATCCAGTAAAGATGATTGGCTGCAACAATGCACAAGAACCAAGTCTATTCCAACCATTTTGAAATTGACAACAATTCTCAGATTTTGCGCTAGGGATTGTCTCAACTGAGCATCAGGTACGAGAATGCACTCGGAATTTTTCCACTGATACTTTCTGCAAGTTCGTTTTGTTATAAACGGATATTGTGCAATTTATGAAATCAGTATTCCAAGGAGTTGTTTTGTATTCACGAATTTTGACCTATATGTAGGGTTCTTAAATTATATTGACTAAACTATTTTTATTTAACTTTGTTATTATGTTACTTCGAACTTTGTAATTTTAATATGTTTAACAATATTTTAGTTTTCAATATTGATTTTACTACTTTCAAAAATTTTCATTATTATTCAATTTTGCATGATGAAAATACAACATTTTCTTTTAAATCATTTTTGTGTGGATATTAATTTTAATAAAAATAAAGCATCATACAATATATACGACTAATACAAATAGTTTGAAATTTCTATTAGGTGGCAAAAAAGTAGAAGATAAACGCAAAAAACTTACGTTTCAAACAATTTTCTTCTAATTCCATACAGCGTCGACAAACAATTTCTGTTCGCTTCAAGATTAGATACACAACGAAAATTTCGACAGAGATAAGATGTCATAATACCAATTTCAAATTCGATTGTCGATGTTCGATAGCCAGCGAAGATCGAAGATCGAAAAATGCTCATAATAGGGGCCATTGATTCCTATAAGGTTGATCGAATCAACTGTTATAAGGCTACCGATAACGCACCAATGAGTCCTAAACTGCACGGTGAACTAAATGGAGGCTGTGTATCGGATGAAAATAATTAATGTATGTATGCAAAAATGTTTTTATCTTTATTATGTTGTTTAGGCCAATTTATAAACCAAAAATGTTTTTAGTTGTTTAGGTTCTGTTTTATATAAAAGAAAACTTTTGTAATTATTGTTGTAGCCCCTGAAGACGATCTCCGACGGGGATTGAAATATATTGGAAATAATATAAAAACCAGAATTTGTTTTACTGACCTTTACGCGGCAAAAGGGAAATTGTAGATTCATCTATAAAAAGGTTGTCAAAATCATAGTCAATTTATTTACTTTATTAAAGTCAAAGTCAACCCAGACACAAAGCGATCGACTACGGCAGAGAAGATACCGAAACAAGGAAACAAATATAAGTGTAAAAACTAAATTTAAAATAAAAACTAAAATTATAAACAATCGAAAACAATCAAATTAAATTAAGAGTTACAATTTTAATCAATCCATAAATCAAAATTAATATTGAAATAAGAGTAAATACGTGACTGTTAACATCTTATATAACTGGGCATTTAAAAGATGTTTTAAAAATATCATGCCAGATGTGAGAGTATTTGCTTACGGATAGCAGTGACCGAATACCTAAGATGACTTGATACGAAACTCTCTCATGTTTTGCGCTCTCACGAGCGATTTATCTCAAATTTGAGCTGGCAACAATCACAGATAAATCCCTTGCGCCAGTTGAAGCGGGTGCCAGAAGAAAAAATGTCCCAGCTAAAATGAAAAACGGGCCAAAAATTTCGGTAAACTTTAGTTTGACCTACAACTGTAGAATAGCGTTCAAAAATTATGGAAAAAAGGATAAAATACTTGTTTTAGTGTAAATATTATTAGTTCGAAGGCGGAGGGTAAATATTATTTCCCATTCAAAAGTTATCGCTAAAACAGGTTTTGTAATTATGAAGTCCCGATGCAACCAATCCATTTTGATCACAGAACCTGGAACGTCAGACATGTAGGATAGACCCTACCAAGGAATGATGATAACTATTATATCATAGGTCGGATTTACTGAAATTTCAAAAGAATATATGGTTTTCACTGTGAGTTAAATGCGTTACAATATTTGACTAATTACTTTAATCAAAATGTAAATTTTACTTAGATTTGTTTATATTTGACTCTAACTAGTCATATTATTGTAAAATGAGTTTAAAGAAATGAATATTTTACGACTATCATTTTTTTAAATGATTGAAACTATAATCGCCGAAATGTATGTCAAAAATCCCCATATTCAGATGTATTCATCTTTGTTTGGAGTGGCATCATTGACAAATGTTATAAAAAATTTGCATTTTGACAGCGCTCTCTCGAAACAAAGAGTTGCAAATCAATTCATCTATGCCCAATACTCATACTAATACAGTTGTACAGTTCATTATACCGCGAGCACCAATTGTGAAGCGGGCTAAATTTGGCAAAATTACGCCGGTGAATGGGTAAATGAAAGCGTAATGTCTCGAAGTTCTCGCAGCAAGAGACAAATTTTAATCTGCTCACAAGGTCAGTGGATTCTATCCAGTGCACGGACTTTACCACTTTACTGGTAGATCTACCAACTTTTTAGTCCATTTTCATTTTGTACCACTTCTACCACCAGAGCCAAAAAATCTACCAACATTTGCCTTTGTAAGGAAATTAAGAAACGATTCAATTTCGAAGAAGAAAAATTACATCTTTTGGAATATTTTGATGCAAGAAATATTCAATCTAGTCAAATGACAACGATTGCTTCCTTATTTAAAGCTTTTCCATTTCACAAGACTTCCATGGAAATTCTTAACAACGAATGGCGATCGTTGATGTTATATGATAAGGAAAAAATTGAAAAAATATTTACGACTATATCCTTAAAGGATGGATAAAATTGGGAACTGAAAAGAGTGTTCTAGAAGAAAATGTTTTTGAAAATTTGAGTGAATAAATGTGCTCCTTAGCAATATTACCTCAAAGTTATGCAGAAAGGTCGTTCTCTATATTGAACGACATAAAAACCGCCAAGCGTTATGGATTAAAAATTTCAAGCATTTCCAATCAAATATTAATAAGTAAAAGAGTATTGTGTCGGACGGACTTTATTTCAGCCTCCAATTGAATTAATAAGATTTTATAAAAAATTTTAATTTGTAGAAGGTGATTTTGTTCCTTGTATTTAATAACACCCATATGGCACTAGATTTGTCTTTTGTTTTTTTCTGACAATTTTCTTTTTGTCAAAAATTTGGTTTTTATTTTGGAAAGATTGTGCACAAATTCAATACAAGAAATAAATTTTTTTATGAAAGAAAGTATTAGCCATCTACTCGCAAATATTTCCCTGCGCTATTTTCATCAGTTATTAATGAATAATTTTGAACGAAAATAAAAAAGTTTTAAGTAAACGATAACATGCTAGTGTGGCGGAAAAATACTGGTACATTGGAAAATTGTTGTTGTAATTAGACGTATCGGTAAATTTTTCTCAGTATTTCAAGCTCAAAATACAGAAAAAAAGCAAGTATCATATAGGCATAAGCTATATATCTACAAATTTACATTAATTTGTTTGTTTTGTTTACTTGTTTTTTAAAGTGTTATTTCGTTATTTCCGTGAAATGTGCTTTATTTGTTTTACAATAAAATACGAATTGTTTTGTACAAATATAAAGTGTAGCTATGGTTTTCTTGAAATAAAAAAAAACAAAATCTTCCAACTTCTACCACTATTTTATTGTTTCGTCTACCAACATTCTCTTTTTAAAAGTCCGTGTACTGAGTCTATATCTCCGCTAATCAGTTTATGAAGGAACATTATCCCGATTAATGTTCTTATATTCTCTAAAGTTGGAAAACTAATGAGAAGAAGTATATTTTATATGGCGGAAGATAAAGACTTGATTCCCAGTTAAGACCGCTCAATGCGAAGATTAGAAACTGCTTCTTTACCGATTCAATTCGATCTATACGATTTTTATATCCCAGAGACAAAACACACGAACAATTCTCAAGTATTGGGCGCACCAATGATGTGTAAAGGGTTTTGGGTTGATAATAAGGATCATGTAATTCTTTAGCCCATCATTTAACAAATCCGAGTACATCCGCTGCTTTGTTTATGATAGATGAAATGTGAATGTTAAGGCTCAGTTTCGCATCAAAAAGAACGCCTAGATCACACACTACAGATATACGCTCCAAGGGAGCACCGTCTAGCATATATGATTTTAAAACTGGGTTGACCCTGTGAATTGTCATTAGCTTACATTTGCAGTTAAAATCTAGTAGATTTAAAAAATAAAATACATGTAAGGCGCGATAACCTCCGAAGAGATCTAAGGCCGAGCTTCTCTTCCAATTTGCGTCGTGCTCCTCTTCATATTCCCTACAAATTGGCCGGACGGGACCTACATGTTTTATGCCGACTCCGAACGGAATCTGCAAGGCAGAAGAGTTTTCACTGAGAGCTTTTCATGGCAGAAATACACCCGGAGCGCTTGCCAAACACTGCCGAGGGGCGACCCCGCTTAGAAAATTTTTCTTCTAATTGAAAAACTTTATTTCTAAAATTTTGATGTTGCTTTGCCCGGTGTACGAACCCAGGGCATACGGTGTGGTAGGCGGAGCACGCTACCATCACACCACGGTGGCCGCCAGAAGTGGATCCAAACGGGAAGAGCCAGAAGGCATGTATGTGCAGCATAGTTTTACATCATCTGCATACATTAGATCCCGGGAATGCGAAATAACGTTAGATAAGTCAGATCGCGGGTTCAAATCGAGCTCAAGCACTAACAATAATTATTTTATCTTATTAGTGTTATGATACATTTTTTCTTAAACGAAAGAATTGTTTAAATTAGAATAGAAGAAAGAAAAAATTTAGACAACTGCCAAAGCTCGTTGTATAGATCCATTTCGGGAACTGCTAAATTCCTTCATCGGCAACGTTAAGGCCCTGCTGCTATAACCATTCAGCTATCACAGCTGTTGTTTGTTTTCATTCATTAGGGGGACTCATGAAAGCATATAAACTTATAAGGTGTAAAATTATATCAATTTACACACGCGGTTATATGAACGCACCTAGTAATACTCTTGATAAACTTGATTGTTTATCAGCTGTATTATTGCCAAACAAAATTTTTTTGATTGTTATACAAATTAAAAAATGCCAAGATTAAGTGAAAAATCAAAACTAAAACGGCTTTACTTGCTGATGTTGGAGATTTCTAATGAAAATGCCTGCTGTAATGTCTGCAAGGTTGCATTCCTTTGAGTTTACCGCGTTTACACAATGAAATGTGCGCGTAAATTTATACAAATTGTGTAAATGATTTTTCATACAAAATTTGATAGCTCGTTTACGCACTAGATAAATTTACACGTTGACACACTTTATAAGGCATTTATACGGTTACATGAGTACCCCTATTATTTCTACTTCTATCCTGTTTGTTGCCAATTGATTTTCACAGCGCCGCGACATCTGTTGCAGAATCGATGTGAAAATGGTACTTGTTTTATGGCAATGATGCCATAGTGTCAAAATAATTGCCACTTTTTCCCCAAGTTCTGGAATGTACAAACAATTTTTGTTGTTATATCGGCCCTGATGACATGTAAGATCGCGGGTTCGAATCGAGCTCATAATTATTTTATGTTATTATTGTTATGATACATTTTTTCTTAAATGAAAAATTTTTTTAAATTAGAATAGAAAAAGACAAAATTTAGACAACTGCCAAAGCTCGTTGTAAAGATCCATTTCGGGAACTTCTAAATTCCTTCATCGGCAACGTTTAAGCGTCAATGTAAGCAAGCGTAAGTCATTTGTGAAGAGGGTATAAAGGTAATGGACCCAAATGACTGCCCTAAGGCGTCAGTGTAAGTAAGCGTAAGTCATTTATGAAGAGGGTAAAAAGTAATGGAAAAAAATAGCTGCCCTAAGGCACACCAGAAGTCACTTCTATAAAATCAGAGAGACTGTTTTTGAACATAGCTCGCTGATTTCTATTTTCGAGATAGCTGTGAAGCCAAAGTAATAAATTTTGCGGAAACCCAGTAAGTCAAGTTTATGAGTTAAAAGAGAGCCAAATGCTTTGCTGAAGTCGGTATAAATAACATCGGTTTTGAAAAAATCCCATCCCTAACTAGATTATCTTTTCAAACATTTTTAGAATAGCTGAAAGTTTAGCTATGCCCCTGTAGTTCTCAATGTTGGACCTACTACCTTTCTTATGTAAGGAAATACTAAATGAATGCTTCCAAATTGAAGGGAATAAAGAATATTCTAGAGATAGTGCCAATAATTCAAGGATCGGCTTGGATAAATTGACAGCGCAGAACTTTCAACTCCAGAAGACTTTTCAGAACAATATCTATGTCTAAGACAGGATCTAGAATAGAATTAGAACTGTCTAAGGTATACGGATAGATATCTGATTGAAAAAGTTCAGATGAATAGGTCGACTTAAAACATTCAGCAAATAAGATGCCAATATCATCATAAGAGCTTGCGTCCTTATATCTATAGGAAACTCAGACAGAAATCCTACAGTTTTTCTCTTCGAATTGACAAAACTATAGAATTGTTTCGGGTTGTTAAAAAAATTAAGCTTTAACTAGTTCTATTGGACTCAAAAAATAAAAATACAGATTTTACTTTTATATGTGGACTTTTATGGAAATAGTTCAAAAAATAAAAAGGATGCATGATTGGACATGATATTGCTATAAGGATACCTGAGAACTAAAAGGACAATTTTTTGACCCGAAATTTTTCGACTCCGAAAAAAAAGATAATTATTATTTTCCGTCCCTGCCATCAGGTGGTTTCTATCTCGCAACTGAGAGGAAACACTACTCTAGATACGTGATCGCGAACGAAAAACTGTTAAGAAATAACGAACTGAATTTGGATCGTAAGCCACGCACATTCTGATAATGAATAGCTATATAAGACAAACCGATATTTACGTCTGTGATTTTCTTGCCGAGTCTGGTAACTTTTTTGAATGTTTTACATTTGCTTTTTTGTGAACAAATGTACCACCGAATGTTTCGGCCAAAAAGACTTCAAGAATTTTATCAAAATATGAATCAGGCAATGATATTTTGAATGACTAGATGTCCCTTTCATACTTAAAATTAAATTTGTAAACACTTAATTAATACGTCGAAAATTAAGCTTAATTACAATATAATTAATTATTTCATCTTCGTCAACGATGCTTGAAGCCGTGATACAAAGATCGACCTACGAGGCGGCACAGCAGCCACCTCTCTGAAGGCCTCAGGTTGCACTCCAGTATTAACATAACTAATAATATTATCAGCGTTATCAGTAGACATAATAGCGTTAGCACTATCCAAAACAGCCGATTTAGCAGAGGTGGCGATATTAACATTAACAGAGATACATACTTGAAGTGGCGACGGAATCATTAGTAGCATTTGGGGCGACAGTCTTGCATTACCTTTTAGAGGAGAGGTGAGAGGGGGAGCCGTACATTGCGAATGCGAGCAAGAAGGCAATGACGAGAACGTGCATAGATCCAGTACATATGGAAGGTTAGGATCTTTGTTGCATTTTGGGGGAAAGTACACGAACTCACTGCAGCTTTAATTTGTTGAGCAGCTTGACGTCATATTCAGTGATGACGCCCTGGTAGCATGCACGATGGAAGCGCTTTCTACTACTTATCTCATTTTCCGCAAAAGTCATCCATAATTAAATTGAGAGCAAACCCTCGAAAACAAATGCAAATTTAAAACGAAAACAAATCAGGCAAGTCGAAAACACGTCTGCACACCACGTTATTATAAATAATGGAACTAGGTAGACAATCGAAAAGTAAAGTCCTCTCTCGGCAAACGAAAGTCATGCTCTACAAGTCATTTATCGTACCCGTCCTGCTATATGGTGTAGAAGCATGGACCTTGACAATATCAGATGAAGCGGCTCTGGGAGTGTTCGCGAGAAAAGTTCTTCGAAAGATTTATGGAACTCCTCGCATTGGCAATGACGAGTACTGAAAAAGATTTAAGGATGAGCTGTAAGAGTTTACGCAGACATCAACATAGTCCAGCGAATTAAAACGCAGCGGCTATGCTGGCTATGCCATATTGTGCGAATGAAAGATGACGCTCCGGCTAAGAAAGTTTTTTATCAGAACCCGCCTATAGAAGTAGAGGAAGAGTGATGCCCCCTGGAAGGACAAGGTGGAAAAACGATTTAGACTCCCTTGGTGTGACCAATTAATGGCAGTTGGAAGAGCGAAGAAGCGACTGGCGCGCCTTTGTTGGACGGTCATAACCGTTAAAACGGTTAAGCGCCAATTAAGTAAGTAATTAATTATTGAGTTGCTCTTCTACCTTCCAAATTTGGACTCGTTTTGGAATAATCGTTGACTCCGAATGTTTGCTGGGTTGTTTGTTTAACATCGAAACAAAAATTTTTTAATTTGGTGCCACGCCCATTAAAAAAAATGTTTCCAAACTTTTATCAAAAGTCTGAAAATCAGTCTACACGTCAAATTTCAATATTCTAGGTGTTTTATTTACTAAATAATTAGGTTTTTTGTGTTTTCCAAAATGTTATATATGTATATAAACGGTGGGCGTGGTTATCATCCGATTTCGCTTATTTTCAATACAAATCTATTCTGGGTCCAGATAAGCCCGTAAACCGAATTTAACGGGCGGACGGACAGACGGATATGGCTCAATCAAATTTTTTTTCGATGCTGATGATTTTGATGTATGGATATATATCTCGATTCCTTTATACCAACCAACCGTTATCCAATCAAAGTTAAAATAGGTACCCTGTGTACAAGCGGGTATAAAAAGAAATTTTTGGGTATTTCCTTGGTATTTACACATAAAAATAGTGAATTTCCGGTACAATCCCATCTCTACGTACCTATGTCTTTAAATGTTTTTTCTGCTATTCTAATTTCAACATTTTTCAATTGAGAAAATATATATGTACATATGTATGCATGTATGTTTAGAGATATACGCCGCCGATAAACGCCGCCGCCGCCGCCGATTTTGGTCGTTTTGGCACGCCGCCGCCGAATGTCAACAATAACGGCGCGGCGTCCGGCGTGTTACTATATTTCCTACTGGCTTAAGACTGTTTAGGCCATTTATTGTTCATGTGGAAAATTGGTCGGATATGGTCGAAAGTGATATCCACGGATGCGGATGTTGTTGTTGTTGTTGTTGTAGCAGTGCTTCGCCCCACCCAATGGGTGCGAACGATCACAAATTGTCATCAATATCCTCTAATGGCAGTCCAAGGAAACTTGCAGTTTCAACAGGGGTGGACCATAATGTGAGGGGTGTTAGAGGCGTTGGTTCCACACTATAATTAAAGAGATGGTTGGTGTCATGTGGGAACACATTGCAAGCAGGACATACATTTTGTATGTCGGAGTTCATTCTGGATAGGTAAGAGTTTAACCTGTTACAGTATCCAGGTCGAAGTTGAGCTAGAGTGACTCGCGTTTCCCTGGGGAGTGTGCGTTCCTCTTCCGCAAGTTTTGGGTACTGTTCTTTGAGTACTGGATTCACCGGGAAATTCCTGGCATGTTTTGTTTAACTTCTACATATCAAAGCTACCTTCGCCACCAGAAGGAGTTACTATCGTTTCCTACGCCGATGACTGCACAATAATGGCCACAGGCTCAGGCCCACAGATCGATGAGTTTTGTAATAGAATAAACGGCTACCTCCCTGTCCTCTCCAGCATTTTCGCCACGCAAAACCTGGCATTATCTTCTACTAAATCCTCCGGGACCTTATTTACAACATGGACGTCCCAAATGTTGACTATTTTGAACATCCACGTCGATGGCACTGTGCTGCCGACTGTCCCACAACCCACGGATGCGCATCACTGCCAGTTATAAGAAACTAATTGCGAATTTTAACTCTTTCTAAATGTTCAAAGGTTATTTGAGAAAACAAGCGATTTCGATGTCAGCTTAACACGGAATTTGCATCACCCAATTCACCATGTTATTAAAACAAAACACTTAAAGAAAAGTTATATAATAAATTTATCTGCTCACTTTACATATTTTTTTTTCAAAAAATTAATAATGAACACTGAATTCAAATATAGTGACCCAAGGCGAACATGTTTTCCACATTGTAATCAACTTGTTAAAAAAAGCTAATTACCCAAAAAAAGATGCCGATTTTTTTTAAAAAATTTACATTGCGATTGGCTGAAAGAATAAGCAAAATCAGTGATGCAAAATCCTTTAGTAGGTTCTAGGGGTATAAACACTCCTTTGAAATGATTCTTACCTCATACTTAAGTTGAGGATATACATATGTACGTATGAGAAGGGTCTGAAAAATCACTTCGGCTTACATTCAAACATCTGTTGTTTATTTGCGAAACTATACAATAGCGTCTGAGATGTTAATTTTGATTTTCACACTTCATCCTTCAACACCCAACTCCCCCGGTTTGACATTTACTAAAGTTGGCGGCCCTTTCCAAAACTAGTCCCTTGGAGCGAATCACATTGATTATAGCCTATCAACCAAGTTTAAATATCACCTACACGTTACGGCTCCTTTTACAAATGTGAATACGTAGGCACATATATGTATGCATATTTACCAGGTGAGGCTTTGTCCTTCGCAAGAACACTCAAAGTGGTGAAGCAAAAGCTTTTCCAAGACAGTGGAACTAATGACCGTGTATGCTACTACCCTAACGTAGTGGACAATCGAACTAGTCTGAAAACTGAAGCTAGGCGGTCATCCATAATGAGCTCTTATATCATAACGCCGGAAAACAGCAGTTAACATGTTAGACTCAGCTGAGCAGAGCTCACAGAGAATATTAATTTTGTTCGCAACGGCCTAAACTAATCGAGATAGATATAGACTTCTATATATCAAAATGATCAGGGCGAAAAAAGAAATTCATTTAAACATGTCCGACCGTCCGTCTGTCTGTAAGCACGATAACTGGAGTAAATTTTGAGGTATCTTAATGAAATTTGGTATGTAAGTTCCTGAGCACTCATCTCAGATCGCTATTTAAATGAATGAAATCGGACTATAATCCCGCCCACTTTTTCGATATCGAATATTTCGAAAAACCGAAGAAGTGCAATAATTCATTACCAAAGACGGATAAAGCGATGAAACTTGGTAGGTGGGTTGACCTTATGACGCAGAATAGAAAATTAGTAAAATTTTTGACAATGGTCGTGGCACCGCCCACTTTTAAAAGAAGGTAATTTAAAAGTTTTGAAAGCTGTAATTTGGCAGCTGAGTATGTAATGTTCGGTTACTCCCGAACTTAGCCTTCCTTACTTGTTTCAACTTCAAATCGGTCGACTTTGATTCTAAAATATAGTTTTAATTTAATGAAGACTATTGAAATCAATGTTGTGAAAACAAACGTCTGCAAACTTTGGTCTACATTTTCAAAATTTTATCCAAGGTCCTTATAAAATTTTAATTATGTAGATGCGCCGAGGATTATACGATTTTAACCCATGAGTTACGAAATGACATTCACTTAGACTGCTTATGATTTCCAGGGCGGCATCCTTGGCCGAATAGTCACTCCCTAACGTTTAAAGGTGTTTCTCTGGTGTAGCTCGGCAGCAAAGCGCGACAAAAACATCCGTTACAAAGTCTTAGGAGCTACACCTAGAGCTTCTAGGAAAGTGACGGCGACGAAGGTACATATGGCATATGGTGGGCCGGTCAGGAGGCGTGGTAGTGACTGGTGGTCGGGACTGCTACTGTTCGCACATCGGGATTTGTAGCTTTTAATCATCGGGAATTATAGCTCGAAAAAACTGGATGCGCTCTATCATGAGTATTAATGGACCATTAATAGCAACCGTTAGGCACATTTGTGCGTGGCCGCCAAGGAGCCACAAATGATTTAAAGAAATTGTGTTCACGACGATTAATAGGAGTCAACCCCAGGCCAAACTACGCTTTGCACTAGAAGTACAGACAAAAGTTTGACCATTTTATGTATCTCTATTTCTTTTCAGCAGACGCAGCAGTACCAATTCCAAAGACTGGGGTTAGGTTCGAAGCATCTCTGGAGTAAGTGAACGGGGAACAATCCCCCCGCAAGGAGCTACTCCTGAAAATTTTTGAACGATGTGCGATATTTTGAGGCAAAAACCCCGGATCTTTTCGAAATGGCCAAAACGTTGATTTCTTTAAATACATACAAACAGAACCTTTCAAAATATTATTCGAAAAATTAAAAGAAGTGGATCCTGATGCCACAAAGGATACAGTTATAAAAAAAAATAAGTAGTTTGCGGGAGCAATACCGGCGTGAATCAAAAAAAAAGAGAGATAGTTTGAAGTCTGGTGCTGGTGCTGAGGATGAATATGTTCCTACTCTTTGGTGCTATGATTTGCTATGCTATGCAAAGCTATTGCCACTAGCTAGAAAGCGCAAAGTTAAAGCAAGGCGGTGATGAGGGGGAATCGCTTCTCTCATTATTGTATCCCGCTTCGTTATGAGTGGCAAATTTTTTTGTAAAAGTTGGTCAAATGTTGCCTTGCTCATAGGAACGTAATTTTTAAAATCATTTTGTGACTGTGAATTCCAGTCCTTTAATAAGCTCACTTTGTCCAAAAACTGCTCGTTTTTTAAACCATTCTTTGCACCAAATTCTTTTTTTTTGCGATCTTCTCTCTTTTTTTACGCTTAATTGCCACAGCGAGCAATATTGCTGCAGCACAATTGTTGTCCGTATTCATCGCTGTCTGGAAGAGAACTAAAGCTGAAGACATTGGTGCTTTATCGGTAACCGTATCGGTAACCTTATAACAGCTGATTAGACCAACCTTATGATCAATGCAATCGATTATTGGTGCCGCTAAGGTCGTAACCGTATCGTAGCCAACCAATTGGGTTTTGGTTTACCGTCGTAACGATAAACAGCTGATTACGTTAGGGATACGGATACAGCGATACGACATACGGCACCAATGACTCCGGCTTAATGTTCGGCCAAAAGTTCGTATGGTGTATGGCCAAAACTGCGAACAAGATTGCGGAATGTTCGCGGAAATGTTCGTGTCGTGTATTTGGCGCTTAACCAACGAACCGATATCATTTTGTTACGATAATCAACGTTAATAAACGAAACAAAGTCGTTTCGTTTCAAATTAACGTTAATTTGACGTTCTTAACGTTAATAAACGAAATGAAATGACTTTGTTTCGTTTATTAACGTTAATTATCGCTCTTAACTTGGTTCAACTACATATATGGTCCTCTCATCTCTACAGCAAAAACATACCTTTGTTCAGATTGTCAAAATTTGCGTGTTGGTGTTAGGCGAATGGAATGGAGAAAAAACATAAAACTTTACAATTGTTGTTGTGGGAAAATAATGCGCTAAATTAAAAGCATTTACTAATAAAATAACTTGAAGTGACGTGAAACAATTTTGTATACCTGTCATGAAAATGAAATGGTATATTGACTTTGGCACGAATCTCAAAATTGTAAGTCCTTAAAGGAAAATAGATAGACCCACCATTAATTATACCGAAATAATCAGGATGAAGAGCTGAGTTGATTTAGCCATATTCGTCTGTTCGTCTGCCTGTTTGTATGAAAACTAGTCCCTCAATTTTTGAGACACCCTGATAAAATTTGGTGAGCGGGTGTATTTAGGTGTCCCATAAGACATTTGTCAGAACCGGCCGGATCGGACCACTATAGCATATATCCTCCATACAACCGATTTTTCAGAAAAAGAGGATTTTTGTCATATCTTCCTCAATTTATCAGATAGAAGCTTCAAACTTCACCATATGCTTTCGTATATTGCACATATTGTAGTCTGAAAAAATAGATGAGATCGGTCGTACATATAGTATATATCCCACACAACCAATTGTTCAGATAAGAAACTTTTCGTAATTACTGCCCCATTTTAAGAGCAAGAGGCTTCAAATGTCAACGAGTGCTTACGTATATAGCATATATTGTTGTCTGAAAAAATCATAAAAATCGGTGGTATATATATTATATATCTCATACAACCGATTGCTCAGATAAGAAACTTTTCGCATTTTCTGCCCCATTTTAACAGCTATAAGCTTCAAATTTCACCAAATGCATACGTATATAGCATATATTGTTGCCTGAAAAAATCATAGAGATCAGTGGTATATATATTATATACCCCATATAAACCGTCGTCATGTTTGCCCCTTTTTTACGGCTAGAAGCTTCAAGTTTCATCAAATACTTGCGTTTACTTCATATATTGTTGAAATACGTGATTCGTAGTCATAGTTTTTACATGCAGACCACAAAAAGCGTGAAACTTTGCATCCTCACACAAAGTACCTACCTATTTTTAATTTATCTTAAAAATCGTTTAGGTATGTACATCTGTTCACTATATCTTTCTTATCTTATACAGCCGATTATTTGGAGATTACAAATGGGATAAGATTATTGTTCAGCCCCATTCATGAAAGGTATGAAGTCTTTGGCACAGCCGAAGACAGTCCCGTCCTTACTTGTAATTTACCACCACGTCAGTAAATAATTGTCAATGTGTTGGTTATATTTTGCGTTTTCCATTTCCTTTTGACAATCCCTACACCAGTGAAATGAAAAGAATAAAATCCGTTGATGAGATGAGCCAACCATATAATTTAGCCATGGCTCTTAAGGAATTTTTTTGATTTATTTCTTTTGCATGGAAATAAAAGCAGACAAGAAATTTTGACGTTTGACGATGCATGACGATTCACTCGCAATACACATAGCATATTGAATATCAATTGATTTTAATACATATTTAACTTTGTTTGTTTGTTTGCCTTCCGACATGTTACTTTTTCTTTAAGAAACAATGGGCATTCAATTATTTCTTAGCAATTTATTGCTAAAAATCTTTAGAAAATAGTAGAAGTAATTTCTTTAGGGCTGCGTACTACAAAAGAAAGTTTGACAGAAGAAATTGTTTCTTAGCAGTTCTTCAGTGTCATTGTTGAAATAATCTGGCAACTCGAATAGCTGTTATACGTCTTTGTTATATCTCTTTATCATATCATTTTTTCTTATTGTAATGTAGTTAGTTGTTAACCATTGTTTACTATATAGTTTGGCAGCTTAAGTAGAGGTTATGTTGCGAATAGAGTGGAAGGCAGTGGACTAGGCAGTCGAATGTCATATAATGAAGGAATGGTGTTCGGAGATTTTTCAAATTTAAAAAAAAATCATAAAAGCTTTAATATAAATAAAACTATTGTTTTAATAACAACAAAAACTCCATATATATTCTGTATACATAAATATGTAAGGATTATCTCACTTTAAAATTTGAATTAAATAATCTAAAGTTTTGTTTTGAAACTGAGTCGAGAACTGTGCGTTTGAATGTGCGAATTTTCACCGATCAGCTGTTAGTTGCGCTACTTGGTAAAATTTACAATGTTGTTAACGATCACTCAAGTCGATGAGACCCTAGTAATAATGAACATCTTTAAATTTACTTCTACGAATACTTTTATTTCGCGGCTACGCCAAAAGGTAACGACCTCTAAATCTAACAAAAGGTTATGGTCCCAGGTGGACCTAAGACGCGAAGCAAAGGTAAAGTAGAAGAACAAGAGATAAGTTAGGTTAGGTTGAACCGGCCGGCCCATGAGGACCTATCATAGACTGATTGAGTCCGTAGTGTTACCAGAAGTTTGTTTTAACGACCAAACTGAAAAACCCTATCAAAAACCAGGACCTATGTTATAAAACAACTCCGTCCTCTTGGCAAATACTAGAAGCTTCCTAGGACTTAAGCCACTTGCTGCTTCTAGATCTGACAGCTGTATCACTCCTAATAGCTGGAGTCTTAGCCTGGCAAATGCAGGGCACGTGCACAGAACGCGCTCGATCGTTTCCTCCTCCAACCCGCACTTCCTACATCTGATATCACTAACCAAGCCTAATTTAAAGGCATGTGATGCCAGAAGGCAGTGTCCAGTCAGAATACCCGTCATGAGTCTACAGTCCTCTCTTTTTAATGATAGAAGCAACTTTGTTAGTCTAAGGTTTTAAGACCTACACATAATTTTCGACACTTTACAGATCCGCGCTTGAACCCCCGCCTTTTCCGCTTTGTCGATCATGTGCACCCTCGCCTTCGCTTAATCTCACCCAGTCTAATTGGGACATCTACGGAGCAAGCTTCAAGGGATGCGCCCTTTTTAGCTATTTCGTCCGCTTTTTCGTACCCATCTTTTCCCATATGCCCTGGGCCCCAATATGGATGTACTCTTTTCCCTGTCCCGATTCTCTCCAGAGACTGCTTACACTCTAACACGCATCTAGATGCTGGGCTATGCGAGGTTATTGCCTTAATTGCTGCTTGACTGTCAATATAAAATTTAACACGGTTGCAGCTTAAGCTATTCTCTTCCAGGATTTCTACTGCTGTGGTTACGGCTAATATTTCCGCTTGAAAAACGCTACAGTAATCCGGCAGCCTTTAGCATCTGCTTATTTCCAGATCAGCACAGTATACCGCAGACCCTACTCCTTCCACTGCTTTGGAACCATCTGTATACACATGTATCGCCTCGTCCGCCATTTGCGCACCCTTGCGCCAACTGTCCACCTCTACTGTGGCCTTAAAATCTCCCTCGAAGCGCAGATAGGGAATCAGGTAGTCTGTTCGTCTTGTGATTGATGACGCTATACTACTATGGTCATATGGTCGGCGCTCAAGCTGCCCCGAAGCACCGAGAAGATAACTGAAGAATCAAATTCGACAG